>CAWUFW010003828.1:415000-650000 GCA_963921515.1 Calotriton arnoldi
CAGCCAGATCGAGGCAGACAGCCAGATCGAGGCAGACAGCCAGATCGAGGCAGACAGCCAGATCGAGGCAGACAGCCAGATCGAGGCAGACAGCCAGATCGAGGCAGACAGCCAGATATAGGCAGACAGCCAGATATAGGCAGACAGCCAGATATAGGCAGACAGCCAGATATAGGCAGACAGCCAGATATAGGCAGACAGCCAGATATAGGCAGACAGCCAGATATAGGCAGACAGCCAGATATAGGCAGACAGCCAGATATAGGCAGACAGACAGATATAGGCAGACAGACAGATATAGGCAGACAGACAGATATAGGCAGACAGACAGATATAGGCAGACAGACAGATATAGGCAGACAGACAGATAGAGGCAGACAGACAGATCGAGGCAGACAGACAGATCGAGGCAGACAGACAGATCGAGGCAGACAGACAGATCGAGGCAGACAGACAGATCGAGGCAGACAGACAGATCGAGGCAGAGACAGATCGAGGCAGAGACAGATCGAGGCAGAGACAGATCGAGGCAGAGACAGATCGAGGCAGAGACAGATCGAGGCAGAGACAGATCGAGGCAGAGACAGATCGAGGCAGAGACAGATCGAGGCAGAGACAGATCGAGGCAGAGACAGATCGAGGCAGAGACAGATCGAGGCAGAGACAGATCGAGGCAGAGACAGATCGAGGCAGAGACAGATCGAGGCAGAGACAGATCGAGGCAGGCAGAGAGAGACAGGCAGAGAGAGACAGGCAGAGAGAGACAGGCAGAGAGAGAGGCAGAGAGACAAACAGAGGCAGAGACAGACAAACAGAGACAGACGGACAGACAAGGACAGGGACAGAGAGGGAGACAGGGACAGAGAGGGAGACAGGGACAGAGAGGGAGACAGGGACAGAGAGGGAGACAGGGACAGAGAGGGAGACAGGGAGAGGGAGACAGAGAGGGAGACAGGGACAGAGAGGGAGAGAGGGAGAGGGAGACAGAGAGGGAGACAGGGACAGAGAGGGAGAGAGGGAGAGGGAGACAGAGAGGGAGACAGGGACAGAGAGGGAGAGAGGGAGACAGAGAGGGAGACAGGGACAGAGAGGGAGACAGAGAGGGAGACAGAGAGAGAGAGGGCGACAGGGACAGAGGGAGACAGCGACAGAGAGAGAGGGAGACAGAGGGAGACAGAGAGAGAGAGGGCGACAGAGAGAGAGGGCGACAGAGAGAGAGAGGGCGACAGAGAGAGAGAGGGCGACAGAGAGAGAGAGGGCGACAGAGAGAGAGAGGGCGACAGAGAGAGAGAGGGCGACAGAGAGAGAGAGGGCGACAGAGAGAGAGAGGGCGACAGAGAGAGAGAGGGCGACAGAGAGAGAGAGGGCGACAGAGAGAGAGAGGGCGACAGAGAGAGAGAGGGCGACAGAGAGAGAGAGGGCGACAGAGAGAGAGAGGGCGACCGAGAGAGAGAGGGCGACAGAGAGAGAGGGAGACAGAGAGAGGGAGACCGAGAGGGAGACAGAGAGAGAGGGAGACAGAGAGAGAGGGAGACAGAGAGAGAGGGAGACAGAGAGAGAGGGAGACAGAGAGAGAGGGAGACAGCGAGAGAGGGAGACAGAGAGAGAGGGAGACAGAGAGAGGGAGACAGAGAGAGGGAGACAGCGAGAGAGGGAGACAGCGAGAGAGGGAGACAGCGAGAGAGGGAGACAGAGAGAGAGGGAGACAGAGAGAGAGGGAGACAGAGAGAGAGGGAGACAGAGAGAGAGGGAGACAGAGAGGGAGACAGAGAGGGAGACAGAGAGAGGGAGGGCGACAGAGAGAGAGGGCGACAGAGAGAGAGAGGGCGACAGAGAGAGAGAGGGCGACAGAGAGAGAGAGGGCGACAGAGAGAGAGGGAGACAGAGGGAGACAGAGAGGGAGACAGAGAGAGGGAGGGCGACAGAGAGAGAGGGCGACAGAGAGAGAGAGGGCGACAGAGAGAGAGAGGGCGACAGAGAGAGAGAGGGCGACAGAGAGAGAGAGGGCGACAGAGAGAGAGAGGGAGACAGAGAGAGACAGAGAGGGAGACAGAGAGGGAGACAGAGAGGGAGACAGAGAGGGAGACAGAGAGGGAGACAGAGAGGGAGACAGAGAGAGAGAGGGCGACAGGGACAGAGGGAGACAGAGAGAGGGAGACCGAGAGGGAGACAGAGAGAGAGGGAGACAGAGAGAGAGGGCGACAGAGAGAGAGGGCGACAGAGAGAGGGAGAGAGAGAGAGAGGGAGACAGAGAGAGGGAGAGAGAGAGAGAGGGAGACAGAGAGAGGGAGAGAGAGAGAGGGAGAGAGAGAGAGGGAGACAGAGAGAGGGAGACAGAGAGGGAGACAGAGAGGGAGACAGAGAGAGGGAGACAGAGAGAGGGAGACAGAGAGAGGGAGACAGAGAGAGGGAGACAGAGAGGGGGAGACAGAGAGGGGAGACAGAGAGGGGGAGACAGAGAGGGGAGACAGAGAGGGGAGACAGAGAGGGGAGACAGAGAGAGGGAGAGAGGGACAGAGAGAGGGGGAGAGGGACAGAGAGAGGGGGAGAGAGACAGAGAGGGGGAGAGAGACAGAGAGAGACAGAGAGAGGGAGAGAGACAGAGAGACAGAGAGAGGGAGAGAGGGAGAGAGGGTGACAGAGGGAGACAGAGGGAGGGAGACCGAGAGAGACCGAGAGAGGGAGACCGAGAGAGGGAGACAGAGAGAGGGAGACCGAGAGAGGGAGACAGAGAGAGGGAGACAGAGAGAGGGAGACAGAGAGAGGGAGACAGAGAGAGGGAGACAGAGAGAGGGAGACAGAGAGAGGGAGACAGAGAGAGGGAGACAGAGAGAGGGAGACAGAGAGAGGGAGACAGAGAGAGGGAGACAGAGAGGGAGAGAGGGACAGAGAGAGGGGGAGAGAGACAGAGAGGGGGAGAGAGACAGAGAGAGGGGGAGAGAGACAGAGAGAGGGAGAGAGGGTGACAGAGGGAGACAGAGGGAGGGAGACCGAGAGGGAGGGAGACAGAGAGGGAGGGAGACAGAGAGGGAGACAGAGAGAGGGAGAGAGAGAGAGGGAGACAGAGGGGGAGAGAGACAGAGAGAGGGAGAGAGACAGAGAGAGGGAGAGAGAGAGAGAGGGGGAGAGAGAGAGAGAGAGAGAGAGAGAGAGAGAGAGAGAGAGGGAGACAGAGGGAGGGAGACAGAGAGGGAGACAGAGAGGGAGACAGAGAGAGGGACAGAGAGAGAGACAGAGGGAGAGAGAGGGAGAGAGAGGGAGAGAGAGGGAGAGAGAGAGGGAGAGAGAGGGAGAGAGAGGGAGACCGAGGGAGACCGAGAGGGAGGGAGACCGAGAGGGAGGGAGACCGAGAGGGAGGGAGACCGAGAGGGAGGGAGACCGAGAGGGAGGGAGACCGAGAGGGAGGGAGACCGAGAGGGAGGGAGACCGAGAGGGAGGGAGGGAGACCGAGAGGGAGGGAGGGAGACCGAGAGGGAGGGAGGGAGACAGAGGGAGGGAGACAGAGGGAGGGAGGGAGACAGAGGGAGGGAGGGAGACAGAGGGAGGGAGGGAGACAGAGGGAGGGAGGGAGACAGAGGGAGGGAGACAGACAGAGGGAGGGAGGGAGACAGACAGAGGGAGGGAGGGAGACAGACAGAGGGAGGGAGGGAGACAGAGGGAGGGAGGGAGACAGAGGGAGGGAGGGAGACGGAGGGAGGGAGAGGGAGACCGAGAGAGGGAGGGAGACCGAGAGAGGGAGGGAGACCGAGAGAGGGAGGGAGACCGAGAGAGGGAGGGAGACCGAGAGAGGGAGGGAGACAGAGAGAGGGAGACAGAGAGAGGGAGACAGAGAGAGGGAGACAGAGAGAGGGAGACAGGGAGACAGAGAGAGGGAGGGGGTGGGGATCCTGACGCGTAGCGCGCTCCCTCTGGTCATCACTGGCACCTGGGCAGATGACGCCAGCTGCTTGGCAGCGGGGAGGTGGGAGGGGCGCCTGCTAGTACTGTGCTCATGCTACATACCACCTGGCCTCCATGCGGCTACTTTTCCACGACTTCGCTCCTTCCTTATGGGCCTTCCCTCAGGCATGCTGCTGGTGGGGGGTGACATGAATGCAGTTATGAATCCAGAGCTGGACCGGTCCAGTGACCACACGGGGAGACAGGGGGAACGTGGGTTGGCAGACTTCATCTCGGTCATGGGATTAGTGGATCTGTGGCGGGACCACAACCCACAAACACGACCATACACATACTATTCAGCGCGCCATGGCTCCTTCTCTAGGCTGGATCACTTGTTTACACATTGTGGCAGGATGGGCGACTTTCTTGCCCCGACCCACATGGCAAGGGGTATCTCGGATCACTCGCCAGTATGTGTTACGCTACAGGGCCCGCCCCTGGATAAGGCTGCTTTCCCTAGGGTCGATGCCTGGCGACTGCGGGACCCGAAGCTTTGAGACAAGCTCCGAAAGGGCTCCCAGCTCTATTTTAAGGAAAACACGGGATCGGTGGACTCTTGCACCATTCTGTGGGAGGCCTACAAGACGGTCTTGCGGGGGCAGGCGCTAATTGTTTCCCAGAGGAAAGAGGAGTCCATGCAGATTATGTCATTGGAGCAGGAGATTAGCCAGATGGAAGGGGATGAGGCGGCGTCCCGTAGCGCTGATTTGCGACACCGGCTGGCGTTGCGCCAGCGTGATCTACGGGCCCTGGCGGAAGGGGAAGCGCGGGCGTATGCCCTGGCTACCAAACACCGACTGTATGATGTTGGGGACAAGTCCTTGAAGCTCCTGGCCTGGCTGGAAAGCCAGAACAGGGAACGATCGTGGGTGACGGGGGTACACGATGTGACTGGGACGTTGCGCACCACAAGTAGTGACATAGCAGAAGCCTTCGCTCAACATTTTGAGAGCGTTTACGCGCCGGTGAGCACCAGATCAGAGAGTGACTGAGGAATTCTTGCGGGACTTCGCGCTGCTGGTGCTGTCGGAGGAGGCACGCGCTGTGCTCGAGGCTGACATTACGGAGGAGGAACTGGGTAGCGCACTTGGCGCCCTGAAGACGGGGAAGGCGCCTGGCCCAAATGGGCTCCCGGTTGAGATCTACAAGGGGCAGGCCTCGGTCATTATACCCCCGCTCCGCAACATGCTGCTTGAAGCGCGTGAACAGGGACAACTTCTGTCAGACCAGAGGGTGGCCATGATAGTTGTCATTCACAAGGCGGGTAAGGCGCCGGATCGGTGCAGTTCCTACCGCCCCATCTCCCTCATCAGTATGGAGGCCAAGGTGCTGGCAAAGGCCTTGGCGGATAGGCTATCGGTCGTAACTCAACTGGTCCATGTGGACCAATTGGGATTCATGCCCCGCAGAAGCACCCGACACAACCTTCGAAGGCTCTATGGCGTTCTCCACATGACTAATAACCCTGAGGCTCAGCAGACGGCGTTGATGGCGCTAGATGCGTCAATGGCCTTTGATAGCATAGAGTGGCCGTACCTATTTGCGGTCCTTCGCAGGTTGGGCTTTGGCCCTAGCTTCTGTAGCTGGGTAAGATTGCTATACGAGGCGCCGACGGCTCGGGTGCGTGTGAATGGGGCGATCTCCCGATCCTTCCGGCTGCATAGGGGCACTCGGCAGGGATGCCCCTTGTCCCCGCTCCTGTTTGCCCTCGCACTGGAGCCGTTATCATTCTGGGTCCGTCGGGACCCAATGATATGGGGCATACCTGCACCGGGTGGCTGGGAAGAGCGAATTTCGCTCTACGCCGACGACGTCATTCTGTATCTTGCGAGGCCGTATCACTCCATGGCACGTGTGCTTCACATTTTTGAACTCTTCGGTAGCTATTCTGGCTATGCTACTAATTGGTCCAAGTCAGTGGTATTTCCTCTCTCGGGCCCCCCTCCTAGGATCCAGAGGCAGTGCGCAGTCCCGGTGGTGTTGGAGGGTTTCAAATATCTGGGCATCTATGTAACCCGGGACCAGAAGGTGTTTCGACAGGAACCTGGGACCTCAGCTGAGGCGCCTCAGTGCTGAGATTGGCCACTGGCGTTCCCCCTTCCACTCTCGTTCATAGGCAGGGCGGCCCTGTATAAAATGATGACACTACCGCACCTCCTATATGTGCTCCAGAATACCCCTTATCCGGTCCCCCAGACGGACTTTAAGAAGGTAGCACAGGAAGTCAGAACACTGTTGTGGCAGGGGGGCTCGCCAAGAATAGCACTGCATAAGTTACAGCGCGGGGTCTATGATGGTGGTTTGGCTGTCCCTGACATCAGACTCTACTATTGGGCCTCGCAGCTACAGGTCATCAACGACTGGGTGTACTCGGACATGGACGAGCCGGCGTACCGAGCGAACAGGGCCGCCATGCCGGGGGGAAACTGTGAGCCCCTCCTCTACTCTCGAAAGTCCAGATCAGAGTGGCCGGATCACACCAGGGTGATAATACAGTGTTGGAGGGAGGCCAACAGACTCCTTGGCTGGGCAGGAACGCTGACAGGCAAGACCCCACTATGGGTAGGAGACCCCCTACGCGAAGTAGCAGCCCTAACAGGCTTTCGAGGGTGGAAATTGATAGGCATCGAATACCTGGGGGATGTCTGGAAGGGCGACTCTCCCCTTCCCTTCGAGGCCCTCCAGCGGGAATATAATCTCAATCAGACGCAACACTACCACTATCTGAGACTGGTTCACGCGCTGCGCACACACACGTCCACAGTGGCACCTCCGTTCCAGAGTATTCCCCACTGGAAGACAGAGTGCTCCTCGATCCTATTGCTGAGAAACCAACATCCACGATTTATCGTAAGCTGATTAACAATGTGCCGGACCCCCTGACGACCCTCCGTGACGCATGGGCAAGGGACCTGGGGCCCCTTGACGAGGAGGAGTGGCAGGAGGCGATTCAGAGTCCCAGAGAAATAGCGATGCGCCCCCGCTTTAGATTGGTCCAACTCAAAATATTGCACCGCACATACTACCCGCGCACCCGCCTTTATTCATGGGGCAAGATCACGGATGCAAGGTGTGTCAGGGGATGTCGGGGGGAGGGAACCTTCCTGCATATCTTATGGGAATGTCCTGAGATTGTCCGCTATTGGCACGGGGTCGCAGAGGTCATGTCCAAGGTAGTGGGTGTGTTTTACAGAACAAGGGTCCCACACAAAGAATGTAAACATAAAATTTCACAATTTCATGATAAAAATTGGAATAAACAAATGTTTAAATTACAAGATAGGTATTTAATGCTAGTGTAGATGAAACAAGACAGTATTAACACGTGGGCAACCGTGACAAGGCAGAGGGAAATCGGCCGATTTCCTTACCCCAGGCAAGTGACTTAAAATTGTGACTTTTCAGTATACGTGAATATAAATAAATACAAGTCACAGTAGAGGTTACATCTCATACTCCACAAACAGTATAAATAGTAGTATAGAGTTAGGGATGTATGTGTCGACGACGTTTCAATCCCACAGAGAATATCGGGATCTCATCAGGGCTAATAGAACAGGTGCCTGAGAAGTTGCCTGGAGAAGTAAGAGGGAGGGGAGGAGGGGAGGAGGAAAGAGGGGAAGGAGCAAACAATTAAAACCATGAAAGGGGAGATGTGAAAAAAACGGAAAGGAATAGGGAGGAAGAAAAGGATAATACGGAAATTATAACATTCAATAATTAGGAAGAAATAGCAGTGGAGTAAATACAAGGAAGTATGAAAGTGAAGGAAGGATGGAAATGGAGATGTGTGAGGTGAGGTAATGTACATATTACCAGAATAAGAGAATGAGTGAAGTGGGTGTGACAGTCCCCCTTGACGCAAAGTGGTTACTATTGATGATTACAACAGACGCTGACTGGTCCAGATACCAGAGCCTGTGGCTGGCTTTTGCGGCAGGGGTGGCTAAAAGGAACATTGCCAGAAAGTGGGGGGCGTCTCTGCCTCCGACGCTGGAGGAGTGGAAGTGGGACCTCCACTGGTGCCAATGCGCAGAATAAACGGTATACAAAAGTAGGGGGGCCGCTAAGAAATGGGGGAAAATCTGGGCGCCTTGGCGGAAATATAGAGGGTGGACTTGAGATCCTGATTCATGCTGAGGGTGTTGTTTGCCGCCTATTCTTCAGTGAATTGCATCATTTCTGCAAAATGGTGTCTGCTGATTATGCATACTGTGTCTGCAATTTTCCTGAGCTTTGTTAATAAAAAGATTTTTTAAAAAATATGCTACTTTGGGCAGAAAATCCAAGTGCGTGAAAAACACCAAATTCAACACATACAAAAAACTTTTAGTATTGTGTGATTTATTGTATACAAATTATATATATATATATATATATATATATATTTTTTTTAACATTTTTATTAGCATTTTTCATTAATTGGTACATACAATTACATTCTGACAGATATAGAAACATGAAGATACATCGATTAGTCATATAGCGATTAATTACATTTACATGCTCTTTTCCGCAATTCCTTCTCAGTCAATTCTACGCATTTATGTAAATGTTGAGAGCGCCGCAGTGTCCCCAATCCGCACAGTATATTTTGTTTTTTTACTTTTTCTCATTTGTTTAAAATACATTGATTTTCCATCAAAAGCACTTGTTTGCATAAAAAGGATTATATACAATACAGGTGTCAACAAGGATACATCAGGCGTTGTTGTGACTAGTCTTAGTAATTCAATGAATACACAATTCTGATATATATCCTGAATTGTAAACTAGGATTTGTTTCGATTCATAAAGTCATGTCAATCATTGTAGACAATCTTTTCATATATCTTATATGAACAATTGGCATAATAAAATTATGAAAACTGGCAGTAGGTTAGTACTACGCGCGTTTCGGCATTGCCTTCTTCAGGATTCCGTCTCAGTGAACACTGAAAAGATAAGAAACAGCAACGAGACTAGGTTTCAATGCACAAACCGAAGCATAAAAAATTATAATGTATGTAGCTGAAAGGATGTCTCAAATGATACAGCTAAGGGAATAAAAGAAATAAAGATCCAGGAGTTGTGAACCACGTGAGAAACAAAGTGATAGAAATCCGAATATTGAAACCCATATATACATTTAAATTACACCATAGTGTGAAGAAATGTGCACATTAAAATTCCTGTAGAGTGTGAAACCCAGTAAAATGGTTTTCAAAAATTGTTTTTAGGTACATATAGACTGAATACCTATCTGAAACTGTGTCCGATGGGGTTCAGATATTTCAAATGGTGGTAGGGGTGTCAACACAATAGAAAATCTTTCTCCTATATAAATATATGTGACCGACTCTGTCCTCTGCTTGCAGGTACCTTTCAACTAGAATCCACCTTCAGATTCCACCGGACACTTTCTCCTTTCTCAGCAGCGGCATGTTCCTGAAGTCCTCCATTGGGCTCGACGGCGGTTTCCAATACCACTTCACACCTATGCACCTGGCTTCCCTGGTGTAGGTAACGTGAGTACTAGGGTATCCACCGTTGGGGTGGCTCTCCAACCTTCTGTCTTCCATGGGGTTTCTTCAGGGTCCACTGGGAAGGGTCCTTAAACTTTCTAAAATTCCAACCGCGACTTACACGTAGAGTTGTACGGAGCACGCGGTCGTGTTCCCACACTGCACACGCTCTTTGTGGGGTTCCTAGTCACTCACCTTGGGTGGTTCCTTGGGTCCCCAGCACTTCTACATCCTCTCGACATGGTCTTGACCCGAGTCGTGGTTCTTATACCACTTTTAGTATATGGTTTGGTCCCCCCCTGGGGTCCACTGTGTATTCTGTGCTATTTACTGTATTTCTTCGCAAAGTATTGTGTGCATTGTGATTATCTCCGGGTAGAAGATGCCTAAACGTGATAGAGAGTATTATATAATAAATACATATTTTTATAAATACCTTGTGTGGTTCTTTTTCACTTAATCTTTACTATAAGATTGCATTCTGGTAAAACAAGCTGCTTTACACTTCTTCTGGACTAAGCCTGAAGGCTGCTCTGCACAGCTACCACTTAGAGAGCTTTCTAAGGTTGTATAAGACCTCTTAAATCACCATACGGGTTGTCTGGACTCGTGCAAGGTACCCACTTACATTAGTGGACATCATATACCACGCCAGCTTCTCCCATCAACATACTGTTGCATGTCATTGGGCATGGACAGCCACCAAAACTATTTTTACAAGCTTTAAAGTTTTCTGAAACTCAGGATGCCCCACTAGAACTGTGTCGTGACATAGTTGCAGAGCCTGATTTTGTAATGTTTGACTTGGACGGTACAAGCAGTCACTATATTCCAAGAAACCACTTGTGTACTAGATCCAGTTCCTCTTGTAGCCAAAGGTTTAACAGTTTGGTACTTATTTCCTTGGACAGAACGTCCAGGAAGTTTTGGGGCGAGTATACCTCCTTGGCAATGTTCAATCGAGATGATCGGTTTTGGCTCCTTTGGTGACGGGATGCTCGGATTCCCCAATGCGCGATAATGCGTCTGCCTTAGCATTCCCTCTTCGAGTTCGATAGGTAATAATGAAGTTGTAATCATAAAAAAAAATCCAGCATAGTTGTTTGGTAGTAAGGGTACGAGCAGACCGTAGAAACTGCAGATTGCGATGATCTCAGTAAACAGTTATAGGATGTTTTGCACAGAAAAAGTACTGCCGCCATTCTTCAAAAATTGCTTATTTTTGCAAGTAACTCTCAGTCCGCAATAGGATCATTTTGTTCTGCTGGAAGCAGTCGGAGAGTTGTAGACAACCGGGTCCATCTGACCGTGACCTAATCAGGTTGGGAAAGTATACCCCCAATAGCACTTTGGGAGGCGTCAGCTCTACTAAAAAGAGGCACATGGGGTCAGGGTGACACAAAATGGGTGCCTCTGTGAATTGTCTCTAATGTTTGAAAGGCAGTCTCTGCTTTGGAATCCCAGCAGAAGGTTATGCCTTTATGTAGTAATCGTGTAATGGGAGTAATGGTTTTTGAAAAGTTACTGATAAATCGTTACAGATTTGCAGAGCCTAAAAAGCTTTGGATTGGTTTCACGTTCATAGGGGGATGGCTAGATTCACGGTCGTCACCTCCAAACTATGGAACACACTACCCCTCCACATCAAGACCAGTCCCACCCTGCTTACATTCCGGAAACAATTAAAGACCTGGCATTTCAACCAATAACCACCTGCGCCTGGCCTTTCCTCTGCCTAGTCCGCAGCGCCGAGACACCTAAGGGTAATTGCATGCTTTACAAGTTGCTAAAATAAAATAAATAAATAAATTACTGCCAACACCTTTTATGGATCTATTTTAATACGGTTGGGCACAAGGACATAGTCCAAGAAGTTCACTTCAGTCATGTGAAACTCACTTTTCTCTAACTTGGTGTACAAAAGGTAACGACGCAGTTGTTGTACAATGGCACGTACTTGCTTTACATGTTCGATCATTGATCGGGACTATATTAAAATGTCATCAATGTACACCACACAGCATACATTAATAAACTCCCTGAGCACCTAGACTATGAAGAACTGGAAGGTGGCTTGGGCATGGCAAAGCCCAAATGGCATTACTTTGTATTCAAACAATCAGTACTTTGTTCAGAAGGCCGTCTATTCAGTTCCTATTCTAACCCTCACTAGGTGGTATGCACCCCATAAATCTATCTTTGTGTAGACTACTGTGTTTTTCACCTGGTCTAACAAACTGGGAATGAGGGGCAAAGAATACATGTTTTTCATGGTGATATCATTGAGAGTGCTGTAGTCAATACACAAACGTAACTCTCCCCCCTCTCTTTGGTACAAAAAATAATGTCGAGGAGACAGGTGACTTTAAATGGTGGAAAAAGCCATTAGCTAAATACTCATTCTCTTTTTCAGTGAGCACATCGAAACAGCTGCATGGTAGTTTGGCCCCAGGTACTAAGTCAATCCTACAATCAAATTCCTGGTGTGGGTGTAGGGCTTTTTTCTGATCAAAATCGTCTGCCAAGTCTGCATACACATGTGGCAGACCATTCACTATTGAAATACTGAGCAAGGGTTCCAGAACTTCCTGGGCTAGAATAGTTTGGTCATGGCTTGTGTTGACATAACTGCTGTTCATAAAAATCAGAAACTAAGGTTACCACCTGTGTGTGCCAATTTATAGAAGGCTTATGTTTCACCAACCAGGGCAGACCAAAAATTATTTGAAACTGTTGGGCATCAATGGTGTCAAAATGGATTTGTTCCATGTGAGTATTATTGCAAGCCATAAGCAACGTCTTGGTATGAGATAAAATGGGGCCGGATGTTAGTTCTTTACCATCCACATCTCGAACCTTCTCAGGTGTTTTCCCTGTGGAGAACAGTGATACCCATTGTTGCTATAAACAGGGTCAATGAAAGTTCCAGAGGCCCTAGGATCAACTAGGGCTTCCACAAACGACCAGAGGTAGATTGTAACAAGATAGATATTGTCAGGTGGTTATATGCTAGGAAAGGATTGTTCAACAAGGTCGTATGAAGTGCTGAACCGGATAAATGGACCTCATCACTTATTGAGTTAATAGGTTTTCCACCGGTGCAGCTGTTGACAAAGTAGCAGCTGTGGAAGCACCGGTGGAGTCTTTGGATTTTTGGGGATGGGTTGGACATCCTTTTGCAAAATGTCCCGTAAAGGCACTGATTTAGCTTCTAGCGTTTGTCTTTTTTGTCCTTTGTCAACAGTCCTCTAATGGAATTGATTTGCATTGGTTCAGTTGGAGATCAGGTGTGGGAATCTCCTCTATTTTGGAACATGATCACTTTATGGTCTTGATGTTTACCTTGCTCAACCTTTCGCTCAGAAAGCTGATTTCGCTTTACCACTAAATCAATAAATTGGGAACAGACATTGAGTGGCACTAAGATCTGAGAGAGTAGGTCCTTCAACTTATCCTTGAGTCCCCTATAAAAGAGAGCTATTGTTTTATTCTCTGAACAGTTAGTCTCTAGCTAGTTTGTTGAAGGTTGTTACATAGTGTAAGAGATCCAAGGATCCCTATGTAAGAGTCAATAACTCATTCTCAGCTGCCTGTAAGAAGGCGTGACAGGCAAATAATCTCCGCATTGCCTCTTTAAACTGCAGAAAATTGTACAATAGAGGGTCATCACGGTCAACCAATGGAATGGACCATAGCGTAGCGTCCCCACACAAGTAGGCAAGAACATAAGCCACTTTTGTGGTGTCATCAAGGAAGGCTGCTGGTCTTGCCATAATACATAAATGGCATTGATTCATGAAGATGCCAAATTATTGACTATCTCCATGAAACCTCTTTAGTGGGGCTAGAGGAACTGGAACTAGAGTTACTACTTGGATCTGAGTACGCGGCATGGGCAAAGAACTTGAAGATGCCGAAGTGCCACTAGAAGCCGAAAAGTTGGGAGGTTTTTAGAGTGTTTTTATCTTACCGTTAGTAGGAAGTTGTAGTGTCCAGGAGAAGTCCTTTTTGAACAACTATCTTGTATCAAGGTCACATCTCGTCTCCGCTTCATGTTTTCGACCTGAATATTGGTTAACATATTAGCTATATCCTGCAGGGTTACGCTGGGCAATGCTAAATTTGTGAGCTGCATGTTTCGACAGGTTTAGTGATACAAACCCTTAACTTGTGACTTGCACCACGGTAATGCAGAAACAAGAAGGACCCCCCCTCCTGGGGCCCAACTCTTCTTAGAGGATTACAATTACTCCTGGATTTAGGGATAAATCTCAGGGAGGAGGGCATTCCAGAATGTCGTCTTCCCGGTCACGTCTGTCCTGTTGTTGACCTGTTTAAAAAGTGAAAGAAGTTACTAGGATGATCTGCCCAGAGAAATAACCACACTCAGCCGCCGTAAAGTGTGAACCACTACCCTAATGATTTGTACCTGCGATCAACTGGAAGGCAGCCATATAAGATTAGTGGTTTTCCTGATCCTCTTCTAATTGGGAAGTCTTTTCAATGGTGTTTGCTACAAAGACACATAAGCCATGATCAAACAAAGGTTAATGGAACATGACATTTAATAAACTAAGACTATAATGCTTGCACTTACATTTGACAAATCTGGAGTAGTAATGTGGGGCTCATAATTCTTAAAACATTGTGCAGAAGTTAATTCACGTCTGCGGAGTACTCAAAAAGTATACACTGGCTGCTGCGCTGGATTGATGCATGTCACACTTTGATTGCTTGCTATGATCTTACACTGATCACTGTACGAGTATTGATGATTGATTAATAGCACAAGATTGTTTCAAGAGTCTAATTACAACGGTGGATATCTCAGGTTCTTATCAAAGTGCTTAGCTCTTTAGCAGTTCGTATTAAACACCATTAATAAAAACATTTGTAGCAACCACACCTTTTAATATTGCCATTAGTATGCAAGATAAGTAGCACGTTAG
Organism: Calotriton arnoldi; assembly: GCA_963921515.1. NCBI lineage: Eukaryota > Metazoa > Chordata > Amphibia > Caudata > Salamandridae > Calotriton > Calotriton arnoldi. The sequence goes on from CAWUFW010003828.1 coordinate 429,396, forward strand.
TGTCTTGTCAAAAGCACATGGGCGTCAAGCTCGTAAATGAACTGGTTACCTTATTGTGCAGTCCGATCTGCTGTGTGATGAGTTTTGGTTTAACATAATTGTTGGGTCTTTTGTGGTAAGCGCTTATGCATCTTTCAATCTTCTTGTAGTTTTTTCTTTCAGGGCTGTTGCTATGAGGAGCCACGGAGAACCTGAACACCCCCGGTAAGGAGACCGGATCAGATAAAGGTAGGTGCTCTTGTGGCATGATCCGACACAAAGCGTATGTTTGGGCTTGGTTTAAGCAGACAACGCCCAAAATAGCTGTCAGGATTGCTAAGTCTTGCGAGAATTCGGGCGAAACCCGCAATAGGTATAAGCGTACAGGCCAAGCATTCACACTCCCTCTATTATGTTTGCAATAGGGGTCCACACATTTGGGGGGCTGAGAATTACCTTGTGCAATGTCCAGTGCTGGGGGCTGACATTCTCTACCGCAGTATGCCTCATTGCTACCAGTGCAATGCGTTGTCAACAAGGTTTTCTATAGTGAGCAAGTACAAATAACAGAATACACATATGATAGTGGAACATCATACACGTGACGGTGGACTATCAAATAACATGATTCGTTCTACACAAGACATGATTTGTTCTATACATGGGATCTCTGGCACTACAACTAGCAAATGAAATAGGGGAATTAACAGGCAAGGAGAACAGTGCTTAAGTTGAGCCAGTGGTTTCCGGTGCTCAACACAAACATCAACACCAGCCCTTTTCATGAGCACCAGTTAAGGACAAATTCATTTATGGTAGGCACAGGGAGATTAAAAGTGATTTGCACAGAATCACAGGATGTTGAGCCGACACCTAGACTCGCACCTGGTTCCCCAGCTCCAAAGTCAGAGCTCTGGCCATTATGTCACATCCTCTCCCCTATTTCATGGTTAGTAGTTGGTTCTGTTTTAGGTGGCGCTAACAGGAGAAATGGGCTGGTGCAAGCTGCCTCCTGACGAGAGCCCCGGCACTTATGTTTTTTTTACAAATTAACCACGGAAGGAGAATAAAGCAGGCAAGAAGGGATTGGGAGGGTACTACCCGTGCTCATAGCTCAGAATATCCTATCATAGTTTAAAGCAAAAAGGGACAACAGATATCAACCTGGTAACACATTGTGCGCCCCCACAAACGGGTTTACTACGTGAAAACGTAGTATGCAATACAACAGTTGGGCATGGAGCTGCCAAGTATATTCCACCCATCAGCACAATATCTTCTATGAGCTGTAAGCATTCACATCAACAGCCCATGGAAACACCAGTGTATCTGCCAGTTTCCCCTAGAAAAGGAGAGTTCCCTCCTCTCTGCCCCAAGCAAAACCAATCTAACGTAAGGGGGGGGGGGGCGCTCCACTGTGTAGACCCCACTTAAAAATCCCAAATGCAATGCAGTAAAGAAACATGTCAGTTTTGGATCTGGCATCTTTTGGCGCGTTTCCCCTGTCTTTTTGCTTCTGACCTCCTGGTTTTGGTGGTGCTCTGGATATTGTTTTTGTTGGTTTAGTATTTGTGCGTACTTTAATACTGTGGATCAGTATGCAAGTGCTCCTACTGTAAATTGTGTTGATGGATTGGTGTTTCCATGATTGGGATATTTGATTTACTAGTAAGGGTCTAGTACAGTGCACTGTGTGTACCCAGGGATGGTAAACCAAATGCTAGCAGGCCTGCAGGACTGATTGTGCCACCCACACAAGCAGTCTTTCAAAAGGGTTCTCAGACCTTCCACTGCAGTGTCTGCATGCAGTTTCTACTGCCATGTTGATCTGGCAAATGCACCTACTTGCCAGGCCTCAACCTTCCCTTCTCTCACATATGAGGCACCCCTAAGCTAGGCCCAAGGTACATCTGTGGGCAGGGTGCAGTGTGGGGGAAATGTAGGACATGTACCGGTGTTTGTTGCAGGTCCTGACAGTGAAACACTGCATTTAGTTTTTACTGTTAAGAGGCTCTCTCTCTCTAACAGGTTAACTTTGGAGCTGCTTTGTAACACTTTTACAAACGTAGCTGGCCAGGGGGAGCCGATAGAAAAGTGGAGCCTAGTATGCCTGAACTCAGGATTTAAAAATACATCTTTTAGTAAAGATGATTTTTAAATTGTGTTTGGAAATACCACTTTTAGAAAGTGGATATTTCCTTGTCTAACCATTCATGTGCCTCTGCCTGGTTGTGTATTGGCTGTCTGGGTTTTTTAACTGACAGGGGCTGGTTTGTGCATTCACACTAGACAGGGACACAAAGGGGGCTGAGGTGTGTCCTGCCTTTCCTGGCTGATGGGTCTGTCCTACATCTAGATTGGTGGGAGGAGTTGCCACATGCACCTAAATGGACTGTCTCTGCCTTCCACAATGCTGTCTCCACCTCCTGTAGTGAGGACAGAACTGGATTATGTGTTCCAGGAGAACTTTGTTTGTGCCCACACCCCTGAACTTCAAAGGGAAATGTGGTATAAATATTGGGGCTCAGTCTCCAGGATTTTGGAACTCTTTTGGATCAAGGAACCTGCCTAGAAGAAGAGCTGGAGAAGCTCAGAGGAGAGACTACCACTTTGCTGTGTGATTTGCTGTGTTGGCCTACAGTAGCTGCTTTTGTCTTGGGCAGAGAAAGGACTGGACTGAACTTTCTGCAACTTCTCTCTGAGTGTCTCCAAGGGCTTTACGCTTGCCCCCTTTTCAAGAAGTCTCAGGAACAACAAAGACTTCAAGCTCCTCTGGGTACCAACTTCTGAAACTAGGTGTTTTAGTTGCCACAGAGGAAAAAGCGACAATGCCATCTCCGACGGCGCTGCCGGCTCTGTGACCTGCAGGCACCACAGAGGGCACTGTCGCACCGCAACAATAGTCTCACCGACGACTACGTCACCGAGCCGCTGCTTGCACCGTGACCTGTTGGCACCACACTGCTTTACAAGGCTGCCCTGGTATTCCCGATGACGCTGCAACGCCGTCACCTGTCCCATGACCTGTGGACACCGCTCGTGGAGAACACAGATCACCGCCCTGCTTCGCACCGCACTGCATCCCTGGTCTCTCCGACGACGATACTCCAAGCGGACCTTGAAGCCTCTGCCTGCACCATGGTTTGGGGGCACCACTTGTGAGTTATGCACCACCCCGTCCCACACCACAGCCTTGGCCCAACGACGCCAGCGCCGTTGACTCCAGATCGACCTGTGGGCCACGCACTCCGCATCGCCCCGTCTCGCAGCGCAGCCTTGGGTCTCCCGACAGCGCCCCAGCAACGCCATCTGCACTGTGACCTGCAAACACCGCGACAAGCACCACCCCACTTTGCACTGCAGCCCTGGATCACTGACCGCCACCAAGCCACTGACTGCACCTCGACCTGAGGGCACCGCACGCCGTATAAAACTCCAACAGCCGGTGCTCCCAACTTTAACCGCACGGAGTCCGACCTGCAACGAGTGGAACTTCAAGGGCCTGACAACTCCTGCACCGACCTCCGGAACCAACACCTGCTCCATGGAGCTCATCGCAAGGTCCAAGATGCCCTGCATTCTAAAGGTACTGTTTCAGGTCTTTTCGACACCGGAGCTGGCCCGCACGACCACGGCTGGCCCGAACTGTTGGATTTGTTTGTTCACGAAGCAGTGATAGCCCCGGATGGAGATAAAATTCAAGGAACTGTTTTTAAACTCTATTTTCGCTTATTGATATTTTTAAATAAATATGTTGGATTCTTATCGTTTTGTTTTTGTTTTACACAGATCGTTGCAATTTTTCTAAAACTGGTGTCCTTTTGTACTGTGTTCACTATTACTGTATGTTATGTTACACCTTGCCTCTGAGATGAGCATTACTGCTTGTGCCAAGCTACCAAGGGGGTGAGCAGGGGTTATTTTAAAAGTGTAACTCCCTTACCCTGACTCAGAAGAAGGGTCCCTACTTGGATCAGGTCACAACCTGCCAAGTAGAGACACCCATTTCTAACAGTCAGATACCCACTACACTAAGGACAGGCTAGATAAGTCTCATGACGCATCATAACCAATGTTTCCTTGAACCAGACCTCTCTATACTGTGCAGTTAATGAGTATCACCTTGTTAGAAATTGGTTTCTGGTTGGTAGAGGTATGCACCCTGTTCAAGCAGGAACCACACAATCCTAGCCAGCGCAAGTCACAAACACACCCTAAATTAACCTATGCTCACACCCCGGTAGCTTGGCACAGAGCAGTCAGGCTCAACTTAAGAGGCAATGTGCAAAGTATTTAGTGAAACACTTAAAGTTAAACAGTGAAAACACCACACAAAAAGATTCCACACCAGGTTAGACAAAAAGAGCTTAATTTAATGAGCTAAGCAAGCACGGTCAGATATAGGGACCAGCCTTGGGCCCCTGAAAAGTACCCTGGTGTCATCATCGTCGACATGTGGGGTGCAGAAGTGGCGATGTGTCGTCATCGATTCGTAGAGTGAAAGTGATGCATCAGCTCCGTCGAAGATCCGTCAGGAATAATGTTGATGCCCCGCAAAGTCGGTGATGCATCGGAGTCGGTCCTCACAACAGCGGTAATGCGTGGATACTGCTGGAGCAGCCCTTTAATCTACTTTCCAAGGGCCCAGGATTAGACTGGCACTACTTGGAGGGGTAGACTCACAGATGGCAGAGTCCCAGTTCTAAGACAGGTGAGTTGGAAGTCTTGGATGTCCCAGAGACTTCAGAACAGGAGGCAAGCCAGCAAGCCCACTGAGTCACTCTGGTTCTGGGTTCAAGTGATGTGGATCCAGTCCTTCTCACCCGGGCTTGGATGGCAGTAGGTCAGCACAGCAAGAAGGAAGTTCTTCCAAAGCAGCAGTCCAGCATAGTGGCAGTCCTACAGCAGTCCTCCTTTCTGGCAGAGTATCCACAGGTCCAGAAGAGTACTGAAGTTGTAGGGTCAGAAGTCCACTTCTTTTACCCAGTGGTGCATTTGAAGTGGGGACTTCAAAGAAAGGTTTTGAAGTGCACAGAGGTCCTCACTTCGTACCCTGGCTCCAGACTCACTACAGGGGATTAAGCAGTCCTCTGTGTGGGGACAGGACAGCCCATTTAGATGAAAGTGTGAGGCTGTTCCCAGCTCTTCCTTCCCATCCTGCCCAGGAAAGCCCATCAGGAAGTGAATGGCCCATCAAGTTACACCTAAGCTCTTTATGTGTGGCTGTCTCAGGTTGCACAAAGCCCAGCTGTCACCCACCCCAGACATGCATTGGAGACCGGTTTCAGGCACACAGGGCTAAGAGCAGAAAAAGGCCATCCTTCTAAAAGTGGCATTTTTAAAATTGCAATGATAAATTAGACTTTACCATTAAAGAGATTTACCACTACAGTTCCTTGGGTACTAAACATGACAGCTCTACCTCCTTCCAATTGGAAATTCCAGCTTATTAGATGCATCCACGAATTCCCAATGTTATCCTAGGGGAGGGGTAAGCCTCACAGTAGTGAAAAACGAATTTGGGAGTTTTTCACTACAAGGACATGCAAAGCTTAAAAGTACATGTCCTACCGTTTAATTACACAGCACCCTGCCCTATGGGCTACCTAGGGTTTACCTTAGGGGTGTCTTTTATGTGATAAAAGGGGAGTTTAAGGCTTGGCAATAGGTTTTAAATGCCAAGTCCACATGGTACTGTAAAACGCACACACAGGCTTTGCAGTGGCAGGCCCGAGACATGTTTTAAAGGACTACTTAAGTGGGTGGCAGAATCAGTGCTGCAGACCCACTAGTAGCATTTAATTTACAGGCTCCGGGCACATGTATTGCATTTTACTAGGGACTTCTAGGTAAATTAGATATGCCAATTGTGGATAAGTCAACAAAGCCATGTTTAGGTAGAGAGCACATGCACTTTAGCACTGGTTAGCAGAGGTAGAATGCCCAGAGTCCTGATGCCAACATAAACAATATCTGCAAAATGTGAGGTAAGCATGCAAAAAGTTTGGGGAAGCCCACCCTAAGGCTGTCAGGCCTAACACACCTCTCCTCAATATAAATATCATAGCCACCACCAAGGAAGTTAAAAATCACGTTCTCCAGTGCGAGCTTAACTTGGGATGTCAGAAAAGTCATGCAGCATGGCCAAAGTGGCAGTTAATTGAAAATGATCTTCCTGGCCTCATGTACTGAAGACCTTTTTTTGATCAATCACCTGACTTTAGAAACAAACCTCTGTGTGTTTACACAGGGAGTCCTAACATTAAAGAAACACTGCAGAAAGAATGTTCTAAACTCAGGCTACCAGAAAATCATTGCAAATTAGATCCTACATGAACTGCCCTTCTGTGAAGAGCTACAAAGTGAAAACTGAACGTAAAATCACTTTACAAAGAGTAATATCAGAAAAAACTGAAGAGATCGATTTTGGCAAGATGTTTTGGTGAGGTGTGCTATCAAGCCCATCAACTACATTTTTACGACATTGAAACTACTGATAAAGTGAGACTATCATAAAGGGATATTGGATCTGAACATTATCTAGGTTATAACCAGGAAGCCTTAACGAATGTTAAGAAATATAGTACTTCTTGTGAACCAAATAATTTGTTAGTCTATGCCTGCAGTGAGTTTATGATTTTATGTATAGCAAACTGGTTGGCCCTGAAAGAGCCTCTACAACAGGTCAGTCCTCATCAACTTGGCAGCCGAGCATAATCACACTATGTTGTAACATATCCAAAGTTCAGAAGTAACTAGCAGCCTGAACATCTGTTAGTTCTCACCTTTATGATCGCAGGGCTATACAGATACCATGACATCAGATTTCTTTAAATTGTGTTCTTGCTTTGTTATGGTAGAACAATCCAGGTCCTTTGATGTTCGAACACACCCTAATCAGCGAGGATGGTTAAACACATCTCACCCTTCTACACGACTCACGGTCATGCTTTATCCTTACCTTGCCTCACCATGACATAGCAGTGCATTGGTTTTATTTTGAGAATATTACGAATCCACAGTCACTTCCAGTTGGACCTTTGCTGATTACTTTGTGTGTAGTACACCCAACCTGGTGCCGGAAACAAGTACTTTCTGCAAGGTGACTCTCTAAAGTATAAACATGTGTCTCATCATTTCTGCCCTAAAATGGCCATTACTGAACCCATGTCATTTTTGTTGTTCTCTGCAATGACTTTGTGGAAACAAACCATTCATTTCAGTATTCCCAGAGGCCTTGAACACCTGCAAGTCTACAGTGTCCATCTCAGGGAGTGGCGTTTGTTTCAGAGCCTGTGGCCCAGTGTATCTGAAAGCTCTTCACTCGAGTATTCAACTCTCACTGACGCAAGTATATGCATCTCAATCTATTATAGCAATAATGCAAACCTGTGTATTTCAGTTACCATAGCAATATGTTGTTACAAAATCTACCTAGAACTAGGAACTTTCTCCACCCCAATTTAATTCTACTATGAAGAAATGGTCTACATCTATTTACGCTGGTACAGGAACCCCAAACTATTGCATGGGATGTAGATAATGCAATATGCATCCAAAACACTATAGAACTCATTGGTGTCTTTGGAAAGATATTTTCATTGTATTTAAATGACATGATGAACAAGTTACTTACCTTCGGTAACGATGTATCTGTAAGACACATGTAGTTATAGATTCCTTACATTTAGAATTACCCCAGGCATCAGCTTGAATCCGAAGATTTTTTCTTTAGCAGTACCCCTGCGCGTCGGTAGGTTGCATTGGTTGACTCCACGTCCGTCGTTGGCGTCGTGGTCGCCGGAATGACGTCCTGGTGTCTACTTAGATGTTGCCCCTTGCGCGCTGACGTCAGTTCTGACATGACTTTCCACGCCAGCAGAGCCATGCAAGACACTGACCACTGGTGCGCCAAACTAGGGCCCTGCAAGGGAGTCCCTGTCTCTAGAAGTCAGTTCGCAGAGCGGGGAGGATGGGTGGGGCGGTAAGGAATCTATAACTACATATGTCTCTTACAGATACATCGTTACAGAAGGTAAGTAACTTGTTCATCTTAAAGACTGTAGTTCTAGATTCCTTACCTTTAGAATAGATACCCCAGCAATGCCAAAGGTGGGTCTGCGAACCAAGTTCACAACAGAAAGTCCTGGAAAACAGAACGGCCAAAGTAGCCGTCTCTACGGACTTCGCTGCCAAGGCAATAATGTTTGGTGAACGTGTGAAGAGATGCCACGTGGCCGCCTGACAGATGTCAAGGAGTGGGACTCCACGCCCCAAGGCAGTAGGAGCTGCCGTCGCTCTGGTGGAGTGGGCACATAATCCACTGTGGCTTCCTTCTTTGCCAAGGAGTAACAGATTTTAATGTATAGGACAACCCATCAATAGATGGTGCGTTTTTGCACAGCCCGACCTTTCTTGGCCCCCACATATCCAATAAAGAGTTGATCGTCCACCCGGAAATCTTTTGTGCGTTCGAGATAGAAAGACAGCGCACGTTTTGGGTCGAGACGGTGGAGTCTCTCCTCCTTGGAAGGGTGAGGAGGTGGGAAGAAGGTGGGCAAGGTGATGGCCTGTCCTATATGGAAAGAGGTAACCACCTTGGGAAGAAAAGAGGGCCTTGTGCAAAGGACTACTTCGTCCGGATGAACAGCAAGAAAAGGAGGTTTGGAAGACAAAGCCTGAAGCTCACTCACTCTGCTAGCAGAGGTGATGGCAACAAGGAAGGTTGTCTTCAGAGTGAGGAGCCTGAGAGGACAGTTGTGAAGAGGCTCGAAGGAGCGCACATAAGATAGGTTAAGAGCAGTTTCAAGTACCACTGGAGCATTATGAACGGAGAAGGAGGAAAGAGGTGAGTAATGCCCTTTAGAAATCTATTTACAATAAGGGACTTGAAAAGAGAAGGCTGATCAAGGAGAAGAAAGGCAGATATGTCTGAAAGGTAGCCTTTAAGAGTGCCCCTGGGCAGAGCCCTGCTGAGCCAAAGAAAGTATATCCAAGAGAACCTCCAACAAAGGGGCAGAAAGGGGATCCACAGCTTTTGCTGTGCACCCTGCCACAAACTTGTTCCATCTGCAGGCGTATGCCATCTTAGTGGAGGGACGCCTGGATGTCAAGATGACATTACAGACTTCAGGAGGAAGGTCAAAAGCGGTCAACTGTCGCCGCTCAATCTCAGAGAAAAGGAGGTGGAGGCTGGACAGGTTCGGGTGGAGGGCCGTCCCCTGCTGCTGTGACAGAAGATCCTCCCGAAGAGGCAGTCTGATTGGAGGATCGATGGCCATTGCTCAAGAGCTCTCGGTACCAGACTCTTCGTGCCCAGTCCGGAGCAACAAGAATGTCTTGGGCTCGGTCACGCTTGATCTTCAGCACTCTGGGCAGTAGTGGTACAGGCGGAAAGGAGTACAGAAGGCCGCAGTTCCACTCGCGACGAAAAGCGTCGCTGAGCAAGTGCCGTCTTGGAAACTCCAACGCGCAGAATTGCTGACATTGCGCGTTCTTTTCGGTGGCGAACAGATCTAACCAAGGCTCTCCCCACCGCTGAAAGAGACCTTGCACCACCTCCGAGTGAAGATGCCATTCGTGATCCACCAGGCACCAGCAGCTGAGTTTGTCCACCCTGGCGTTCAGAGAACTTGCCAGGTGGAGAACCACCAGGGACATGCCCTGATGTTCCACGTCCAGAGACGAAGAGACTCTTCACATAGGGTCCACGACCGCACCCCGCTTGTTGCAGTACCACATGGCGGTGGTGTTGTCCGTGAACACCTGCACCACCTTCCCTTTGAGAGAGGGAAGGAATGCCTTCAGTGCCAGACAAATCGCCCAGAGCTCCAGCAGGTTGATATGGAGCCCGGACTCTGCCGGAGACCAGACGCCTCGGATCTCCACCTCTCCCAGATGGCAGCCCCATCCCAGGAATGACGCATCTGTCACCACTGTGAGGTCTGGTTGGGGAAGGGAGAGGGATCTGTCTCTGACCCAAGCTTGGTTCGTTAGCCACCACTGCAGTTGTCGAGCTTGAAGGAAATGGCCCGAATCGGGTCACTCGGGTCACCAATGACCACCTCTTTGTCTTCTACGAAATGGAGTCGGTCAGACAGTAGAGAATACAAATCAATAACAGTTTATTCAAAGTTCGCTCAGAGCGGAGCCCTGTCTGCCCAGTCGCTAAGAGTGCTGCAGAGAGAGTCTGACCTCAGCAAGCATAACGATACTTTATGTACATTTCAGAATCAATGAAAACCCGCCCACCATGGAATTTTCCAGAGGGACGCAGCAGGACAGTAAATTACAATGGAGTAAGTTTCGGTTCTGAGGCCGGGCACACATTATCTATCTCTCAAGGCTACCCTGCCTGTGCCCGCCACTAGACAAGCGGGAGAAGGCTTACATCTCAGAAGAAAGGTATGCGCTAATAAGAGCAATGCATTCATTAGTGTGGCAAAACCCAACTCCGAAGTAACAACCTAGAGAAGGCCGTTTCTCGGAAATAGAGAAGAATTAGTTTCAACCGTGATACAAAATGGCGTCCGTACACAAAATGGCGCCGCGAATGCTAACTTACGTCAAAGCAATACAAAAGCATAATTTTTATTCTAACAAGTTGTCCCCTCCGAGATCTGGACGTAGTCGGAAAGATTTCCCTAATGCTGGGCCCACTGGAACTTCAGGTCCCACAGCAGAGCCCTCATATGCCAAATGGCATGATCCAACAGCAGGATGCAGGAGGCCATGAGGCCTCGGGGTCATTCTCACTGAAGTCCAGGATAGAGGCTGAAACATCGGTATCATAGCCCGAATATCCCAGACTCGCTGCTCGGGAGGATTAGCACGATACTGCGCTGTATCCAGAACTGCTCTGATGAAAAGGTGCTTCTGAGAGGGAGTCAGGTGTGACTTCGGCACGTTGATAGTGAACCCCTGCGAGTGCAGGAGGTCCACCGTAGTCTGTAGGTGGGAGACGACAGCCTGGGGCGATACAGCCTGGGGCGATCCCGCCTTCAACAGCCAGTCGTCGAGATAGGGGAAGACTGGAACCCCTGATCAGCGCAGATGAGCTGCAACCACCGCCATCACTTTCGTGAACACCCGAGGTGCGCTGGTAAGGCCAAGGGGAGCACAGTAAACTGAAAATGCTTGTGGCCTACAGTGAATAGTAGGTAAACCCTGTGGGCTGGCAGGACTGGGATATAGAAGTATGTATCCTGCAAGTCCAACGCTACCATCCTGTCTCCGGGGTCGAGGGCAGACAGGACCTGAGCCAACGTGAGCATCTTGAACTTCTCCTTCTGGAGGAAGCGGCTGAGGGCCCCGAGGTCTAAGATAGGATGCAGGCCTTTGTCCTTCTTGGGTACCAGAAAGTAGTGGGAGGAACAACCACAACCTACTTCTGGCACAGGGACCCTTTCGATAGCTCCCTTGGCCAAGAGAGCGGCAACTTCCTTCCGGAGAAGGGCCAAGTGATCCTCCGATATGCGATGGAAGGATGGTGGCATGAAGGGAGGGGTAGTCTCGAAGGAAAGGAAGAAGCCCCTTCGGACTATCTGCAAAACCCACCTGTCCGACGTGATGTTTTGCCAGTGGGGAAGGAGATGGCGAATCTTGTCGCCCACTGGCCTCTGGTGGCCCTGAAATGTCAGACTAGGAGGGCTTGGAGGCTGCTGCAGGGGGTTTATGGGTGGACTAGCCCACCCGCTGGCCCCCAGACCCGCGTCGCTGGGTCCCACGTCCACGGCCATGCACATGCTAGACTGGGTCGAACGTGGTTAGTCCCGACTGCCACCGTAGGAAGTTCCAGGCACAAGGCCTCAGCTGCCCTATGCAACGCCACTGCGTATGAAGCTCCCTCCTCCGTAGCCACAGTAGGGGGGGGGGGGAGCATGCCAAGGTCTGGGGAGGTATCCAAACCACTGGCATCACCCAGTTCCTCTCGCCAGTCTGGCTCGTCAAGCTGGTAAGGCAAAGGGTCCACAGACCCCTCCCAGTCCTCCTTACCCTCCTCTGGTTGCCACTCAGGCCTGAAAGGAAAACCAGGAATGAACAGAGGTACAAATGTACCTTCCGGCGCCGGTACCGGTGTCGGTCCGCCGCTGTGTCCAAGTTGGGGGTGAGGCTGGGGTCGGCGCCGGCCAGGGGCACAACCGGCGCCGGGGGGGGGGGGGTTATCACTGGAATCTGCGCCGGGGAAGATACCGTGAGGTCGACCGGCATCGATCCGGATCCAGGCCTGGATCCTCGGGTGCCCTCTAGCGCCGGAGCAGCCGGCATCGAAGGCCCTGGGCTCCCAGCTAGTACGCAGGGCCCGAAGGCACGCTGGCGGTGTCGGGCTGCCCAAAGATGCCGTGAAGCGCTTTGTAGAAAGCTCAAAGCTGGGCAGGGGACGCTCCAGCAAAAGGAGGGAAGCGCGGAGCCGTCCCAGGAGCAGGCCCTGAAGACGGAGAGCGACGATGCTCCAGGTTCCGCGTCGGCCGACAAAAGGGGCGATGGTGCTTCTTCGCCTTCTTGTGCTTCGACCTACCAGAGGAGTGCAAAGACTTGGATGACGAATGGTGATGGTGGCTCCATGACCGGTCCCGAAACCTTCCTCACGACTGGGATCTCGAGCGAAGCGGAGCCGGGCCTCCAATAGCTTTCGGGACTGCTCCCGCAAAGACTTCGGGTTCATGGCCCGACAGTCGGAGCACGACTTCGGGTCGTGGTAGCGCTCCAGGCACCAGAGGCACACGAGGTGAGGATCCGTGACAGACATCAGCTTGTGACAGGAGTCTAGGCTTGAACCCGGTCCGATGATGGGACATCCCTCGTGCACCAGGAGTCGAAGACTCAAAAAAGAAGTAGACAAAACGTTTACTCAAAAAATGACTAAGGGGCAAGCTCTCTCCGGATCTGCCCTAGGCTGGCGCGGAGAAAGAAAGAACTGACGTCAGCACGCAGGGGCGGCGTCTAAGTAGACACCGCGACGTCATTCCGGCGACCACGACTCCAACGACTGACGCGACCAACGCCACCTACCGACGCGCAGAGGTACTGCTTAACAAAAAATCTCCGGATCCAGTCGGCCTGGGGGTAATTCTAAAGGTAAGGAATCTAGAACTACAGTCTCTTTCAGATATACAGTATTTCTTCTTCGTTCCTTAACACAATAGTGGCTATCGTTTTAGATATTTCACCCGAGGTGTACAAAAGTGTGTCTATGAATATGCTAAGTGTGGTACATCAGCGAATTACCATCTTTTTCACAGTGATATTTCGATTTTTGGATTCCCTGTACAGGGATTCTCTTGTAGCAACTAAATGTTTAAATGTTGAAAAAAAAAATGCAATAAAAACAAAATACACAAGTTTCTAACGTGATCTATATATATATATATAACTAACTCACAAATATGTATTGCACTCTAACAAAGTTTCATAAATTCATTTGTATTTTTTCTTGCTGTTTTAGATCCTATATCCACTGTATTTGTCTCTTCTTATTTGGGGGTCTGCTTTTTTGGGTCTACTGGAATAAAGAGATGTTTGGATTAAAATAATCTTCAATGAAGAAAATTGGCCAAGTCGGAGTATTCCACTGAAAAGGTCAAGCACTTGTGCATCCACAGCAGTGCAGTGAAAGACGGTCATCTATCTCATATATGGCCACTGACTTAAGAGGCAATTTTTCACCTGCATGCTAAATTTTAGAATGCATTCTTAAACTTTAAAATGATTAGGGTGTGTAGTTACACAGTGTTAGACCTGGCATCATTGGCGTGGGTTTCCCCTGTATTTTTGCCTTTGCCTCCTGTTATTTTGCTGTGTGTTGGACTTCATTTTTGCTGGTCTAGATGCTTTGGGCACTTTGCCACTGCTGCTCAGTGCCAAAGTGCAGTGCTCCCTCAGTAAATTGTTGTTATGGATTGGTGATTCCATGATTGGCATATTTGATTTACTGTTGAGCCCCTAGTAAAGTGCACTATGTGTGCCCAGGGCCTGTAAATCAAATGGTGCTAGTGGGCCTGCAGCACTGATTGTGCCACCCACATGAGCAGCCTCTAATTACAACTCAGACCTGCCACTGCAGTGTGTGCAGTTTGGTACTGCCATGTAGACCTGGCAAGTGCACCCACTTGTCAATACTGCCAAAGACAATGATTCTTTGGACCCCACGAGCACTGCTAGAGAATTTATCATAAAAAAACAAATTTAAGCAAGACTTTCACTTAGATTGGATTTTTATCCTTTTTTTAATTATAAAACATAAAACAAACGTTTTTACTTTTCTAATATAGAGACCACTCCTGAACTGCTTGTATTATCTTCATACCCTCCTTGATGTTGAACAAATCATATTACTCAATACAATATATTTTAAATTGTTGCGATTACAATCATTGTAAAATTGAAAAGCCCAATGCATTTTGAGATGCTCTCCCTTCTTCAGGGGCTGATGATTGTAACTAGAAAAAACAACAAACATAACCATGCTTAGAATGGCAAGACGGTCCGCTGCCATCGTAACAATCAGCATCTAAATGTAGCTTCCGATTCAAAAAGAACCATAGATGCATGCTGTGAATCAGTCAGAACCCAGTGTGCACATGCACTTCTAAGCAGACAATAGATATAACGGTGTTTAAAAAAAAAAAAAAATGTTGTTTTGTCATTGAAAACAAGTTAAAAGAATGTGAATAAATCAAAACTCCAAACGTGAACATGCTCACCAAAATGAGCCACCAATAAAACAAGTTTGTCTTTCTACATAATGCCAAACTAGTAGCTTTAATTAAGACTCAATGTGTCTGTAAAAACTACCCTGCAAACATGCCCTAACTGCTCCATGTGATACGTGCTGACAAGTTAAAATGAAGATTGTAACTCACTGTCTCCTTGGAATTTAAACACTGTTAATAACTGAGCGAACGAAAACATGAAGAATGTTACCAAAAAGATTCTCTTCAAGACGTTATTACTATGGACACTCTGAAACATTACTTTATCTCCATGACCTACCTGTCTCCGGTTCAACCCCAAATCCCCTTATGTCTCAAATGTGCTGGTAAAGCAGCCTTCTTGTTGTCGCCACGATAAGATAATCACCTCACTAGGTAAACAATCCTCACTACGCCAAAATGGTTGTATTGCGTCTATAATGTAAAAGAAGAAACCCTTTTAGAATACTCCACTCTTCACCGCAATAAAGATTATGCTTATAAATCTAGTTGAACTACGCTGGTTCAATACGTACCTCTCCGTAAACCAAAGCTCTTCCGTGATACGAAATTCAACCGCGTTGTGCCGCTACTCCATTTGAATACTTTAAGCCAAGACATCAAAGTAGGACTGAAGCTCACTAAATACCTGAATATACGAGTCCATCGGATCCGCCATATTGAAACAAACAATGTCGAACCAACTGCTGAACCGTAACTCTGGTTTATGCCCTTTTGAAATAAAATAAACATATTTATGACATGTTGACTTGGATGAAGCACAAAGTATTTGTGTTCTCAAAACCGGTAATACCTGTATTTATGCTGTTCAATGTTGTCTATATATAATGATGCAAACACAAGGAGATGATGGACGGAGCGCTGAATCTTTTCAGACACTCACCCCCAGTCACAGATCTGGGTTGAATCCATCATCGTTCTTTAGCTCACTTCACCACCCCAGTTCAGACAAAGCTATATGCAAATCAGTCTTGACCCTGTGCCTCATGGGAACAGTCCAGCCTGAACTCCAAGCCATGTCTTCCCTGGACATGTAATTGCGTAGATATGGTGACAAATTGCACTGGATCATTGTTCCTGTTACATTGAACCATAGACACCTCTGTATACCTCCTGCCAATAACATATTACTATGGTTGCTTATCGACTACAGGAGCTTTAGAGTGGAAACAAATACCTGTACTGTGCTATATGTAACCCTACACCCATCAATCCACTTTGAAATTGCTACCACGAAGCGTATTCCCCCTAGTGAAGGATACTATGCTAATGACCTGGTTAAACAATCTGACACTGTGATGTAAACTTGAACCTGACTACGTTACCCTTGTGGATAAAAAAAAAGTGCTAAACAACCAAATCAAACTGAATCTAATAAAAAACCAACTAAACAGAAATACATAATACGTGAAAAAATAAAAAACGTGATACGTGAAAAATAAAAATAGGAAAACAAAGATAACCTGTAAATTGTGACTATATCATTGTATTTAATAGAAATATTTCTCTATAGAAAACAGCTCATATCGATCTGGTCATTGAGACCTCTAGGCACCATTGTATCTAAGTGTTTTATCCAGTAAATTTCATGTTGTGATAATACCTGGGACATATTACAGCCTGTATGTAACGCTATTGCTTCTATAATCTGAAACCTCAACTGTGAGATCGTATGTTTGGAATCTAACCAATGTACCACTAAGTTTGAGATTGTGTTCCGATTACGTATAATACTTTTGTGCTCAGTGATGCAAATTTTTACTTTTCGTTCTGTCTTCCCAATATATAGCAGATCGCATGGACATTTTTTGCTGTATATTACGTTCGGTGTATTACAGGTAGAATGCCATAGTTGGATGAAAACTTTGATACCATAGTATGTTATTTCTATCCGTTGGTTTCTTATGCACGCTTGTGCTTAATGCACAAGTTACTAACTTGTGTAACGATATATCTGTAAGAGACAGTAGTTAGTGACAGATTCCTTACCTTAGAATATCCCCAGGCGTCAGGCTGGATCCGGAAAGTTTTTGCGTAGCAGTACCCTTGCGCGTCGGTAGGCGGCGTCGTGCGGCTCCGCGTCCGTCGTCGGGATCGCCGGGATGACGTCGCGGGCAGTACTTAGACGCCGCCCCTGCGCGCTGACATCAGTTCTGTACACGACTTTCCGCGCCAGGAACGCAGAGCCATGCAAGAAGCTGACATAGGTGTCTGAAAAATACTAGGGCCCTGAAAGGGATGTCCTTAACCCTAGAAATCAGTTCGCAGAACGGGGAGGATGGGTGGGGCGGTAAGGAATCTGTCACCAACTACTGTCTCTTACAGATATATCGTTACACAAGTTAGTAACTTGTGCATCTGAAAGAGACACGTTAGTGACAGATTCCTTACCTTAGAATAGATACCCCAGCAATACCAACCCCGGTGGTGGATCTGCGAACAATGATCAGACAAGGAAGTCCCGGAGGACAGAACGGCCAAAGAAGCCGTCCCTCCGGACCTGGCTGTCAAGGCAGTAATGCTTGGTAAACGTGTGCAGCGAGGCCCACGTAGCTGCCTGACATATATCCTGCAGCGGAACACCGCGGCCTAAAGCCGTGGTAGCAGCCGTTGCCCTGGTGGAATGGGCACGCAGCCCAACAGGAGGCTCCTTCTTAGCCAAAGAATAGCAGGCTTTGATACACAAGGTGACCCAGCGGGAGATGGTACTCTTGTGCACCGCCCGACCTTTTTTGGCGCCCACGTAGCCAACAAAGAGCTGGTCATCCACCCGGAAGTGTTGTGTGCGGTTGATATAAAAAGAAAGTTCACGTTTTGGGTCCAGACGGTAGAGCCTCTCTTCCTCTCTGGAAGGATGCGGAGGCGGAAAGAAGGTGGGCAAAGTGATGGTCTGCCCAATGTGGAAGGCAGTAACCACCTTTGGCAAGAAGGACGGACGCGTCCTAAGAACAACCTTGTCTGGATGGACAGGCAGAAAGGGAGGTTTGCATGATAGAGCCTGGAGCTCACTCACCCGCCGAGCGGAGGTGATGGCCACCAGAAAGGCTGTCTTCAAAGTAAGAAGACAAAGAGGACAGTTATGTAGAGGCTCAAAGGGAGCACACATTAAAAAGGTAAGAACCAAGTTTAAGTCCCACTGAGGCATGACAAACTGAACAAGAGGGAAGAGGTGTGTAATGCCTTTTAGAAACCTGTTAACAACAGGGGACTTAAAAAGAGAGGGCTGATCAGGGAGCCTGAGGAAGGCCGAGATCGCACAAAGATAGCCCTTGATGGTACCCAGGGCAGAACCCTGTTGGGCCAGAGAAAGAAGGAACAGAAGAACCTCAGAAAGAGGGGCAGAGAGGGGATTCACAGCCTTTGCTGTGCACCACGCCACAAACTTGTTCCACCTGCAGCCGTATACCACCTTAGTGGAGGGAAGCCTGACTGCCAGAATCACATCACAAACTTCGGGAGGCAAGTCGAAAGGAATCAACTGCCGCCGCTCAATCTCCACGCAAGCAGGTGGAGACTGGACAGGTTCGGGTGGAGGACCGTCCCCTGCTGCTGCGACAGAAGATCCTCCCGAAGAGGCAGACGGATCGGGGGATCGACGCTCAAACTGAGAAGCTCGGGATACCAAACTCTTCGAGCCCAGTCCGGAGCCACAAGGATGACTTGGGACCGGTCGCGCCGAATCTTCTTCAACAATCTGGGTAGAAGTGGTATAGGCGGAAAGGCGTACAACAGACCGCAACTCCACTCGCGACGAAAAGCGTCGCCGAGCGAGTGCCGCCTTGGAAATTCCAACGCGCAGAACTGATGACATTGCGCGTTCTCTTCGGTGGCGAATAGATCTAACCAAGGCTCTCCCCACTGTAGAAAGAGTCCTTGCGCCACTTCCGAGTGAAGACGCCATTCGTGATCCATCATGCACCTGCGGCTGAGTTCGTCCGCCCTGGTGTTCAGGGAACCTGCCAGGTGTTGAACCATCAAGAATATGCCCTGATGTTCCAGCCATGTCCAGAGGCGCAGAGCCTCCTGACATAGGGTCCACGACCCCACCCGCCTTGTTTGTTGCAGTACCACATGGCGGTGGTGTTGTCGGTGAACACCTGCACTACCTTCCCTTTGACAGAGGGAAGGAATGCCTTGAGTGCAAGTCGGATTGCCCGGAGCTCCAGAAGGTTGATATGGAGCCGGGACTCCGCCGGAGACCAGAGGCCTCTGATCTCCGCCTCTCCCATGTGACCGCCCCATCCCAGAAGGGACGCGTCCGTCACAACTGTGTGCTCTGGCTGGGGAAGGGAGAGGGATCTGCCCATGACCCATTGCCGGTTCGAGAGCCACCACTGCAACTGTTTTGCAGTCCCCTCCGAGATCTGGACGTGATCGGACAGGTTGCCCTGGTGCTGCGCCCACTGGAACTTCAGGTCCCACTGCAGAGCCCGCATATGCCATCTGGCATGATCGACCAGCAGGATGCAGGAGGCCATGAGGCCCAGCAGCCTCAGGGTCATCCGTACCGAAACCCAGGATAGAGGCTGAAAGATCGGAATCATAGCCTGAATATCCCGGACTCGCCGTTCGGGAGGATAGGCCCGAAACTGCATCGTGTCCAGAACTGCTCCGATGAAAAGGAGCTGTGGAGAAGGAATTAGGTGCGACTTCGGCACATTGATGGAGAACCCCAGCGAGTGCAGGAGTTCGGCCGTAGTCTGGAGGTGGGAGACGACTGCCTGGGACGAGCCCGCCTTCAGCAGCCAGTCGTCGAGGTAGGGGAAGACTAGAACCCCTGCCCGGCGCAGATGAGCTGCGACCACCGCCAACACTTTCGTGAACACCCGAGGGGCACTTGTGAGGCCAAAGGGGAGCACGGCGAATTGAAAATGCTCGAGGCCCACCATGAACCACAGGTAACGCCGGTGGGCCGGCAGGACGGGGATGTGGAAATAAGCGTCCTGCAAGTCCAACGCTACCATCCAGTCTCCAGGGTCGAGGGCAGTCAAGACCTGAGCTAAGGTGAGCATGTTGAACTTCTCCTTCCGGAGGAAGCGATTGACGTTCCGGAGGTCCAAGATAGGACGCATGTCCTCCTTGTCCTTTTTGGGCACCAGAAAGTAGTGGGAGTAGCAACCACGTCCTACTTCTGGGGTCGGAACATGCTCGATGGCCCTCTTGGCCAAGAGGGCCGTGACTTCCTTCTGCAGAAGCACCAAGTGATCCCCTGACATGCGGTGGAATTGAGGTGGCATGGCTGGGGGTGGTCTCGAAGGGGAGGGAGTAGCCCCTTCGGACAATGTCCAACACCCACCTGTCCGAGGTGATGGCACGCCAGTGGTGAAGGTGATGGCGGACCCTGCCCCCTACTGGCGTGCTGTGCACCTGAAAAAGACTAGGAGGGTTTGGAGGCTGCGGACGGGGCGGGGTTGGTGGCCTGACCCGCACGCTGGTTGCCCGATCCGCCACGGCGGAAGCCACGTCCTCGGCCACGTGAAGACGCTTGCTGCGCGGGCCGGTGGCTGGGCAGCGGACGTGACTGGGCGCCCCTTCCGTGGCCACGAAAGGGGCGAAAAGCAGAGGTTAGCGGAGGGCGCACAGCAGAAAGGCCCAGGGACTTGGCAGTAGCCCGTGAGTCCTTAAAGCGCTCCAGCGCATGGTCTGCTTTGGAACCAAAAAGACCGACTCCATCAAAGGGCATGTCCATGAGTGTATTTTGGACATCACCCGAGAAACCAGTTCTCAGCCAGGCGTGGCGACGCAGCGCCACCGTCGTTGCAAGCGATCTGCCCAGCGAGTCGGCGGTATCAAGGCCACAACGGATGGTGTACTTAGCCGCATCCCTTCCTTCCGCAATGGTGTGGGAAAGCAGTGTCTGGACCTCCTCAGGACACTGGGGCAAAACGAGCGCCACCGAATCCCACAGAGTGGGAATATCGGCCCAAAAGGCAAGCGGTGTTGACTGACCGCAAGCCAGCACTGGAGGAAGAAAAGGCCTCCTTCCCAAATTGGTCCAGGCGTTTGGATTCCCTATCCGGAGGGGCGGTAGGGAAGGCGGTTTGGGAGGCAGAGGCTTGGACAACCAAGCTCTCGGGGGTGGGATGTTGAGAGAGAAACAAGGGGTCGCCCGGAGCAGGGCGATGGCGTCGGGCCACGTTCCTATCCACAGGAGCCCCTGTGGCGGGCTTGGACCAGGTGCCCAAAAGAACATCAGACAGTGCATCATTAAACGGCAGCAATGGCTCCGAGGAGGTAGCTGCCGGCTGAAGCACTTCCGTCAGGAGGTTAGTCCTGACAGCCACTGTAGACAATTGGAGGTGTAAGGCTCCAGCTGCTCTACGCAACACCGTTGCGAAATTTGCTCCCTCCTCCGTAGCCACGGAAGGAGGAGACAGCATGCCAGTGTCAGGAGAAGTGTCCAGACCACTGGCATCCCCAAGTTCCTCTGCCCAGTCCTGATCATACTCACAACTGCTGTGTGAGAGGGTCTTCCGACCCCTCCCAGCTCTCCTGGTCCTCCTCCGACAGAAAATGAGGAGGGGGGACGTCAGGGACCCAAGGTCTCATTGGTGCCGGAGCCGGCGTCGGGCGACGCTGGTCCGACGCCGCGGCCGGATCCGGAGAGAACCGGGGAACGACGCCGCCCGGAGCCCCGGGCGGCGTCAGGAACGGCACCGGGAACATCGGCGGAGGCGTAGTTAGGTCAACCGGCGTCGATGGGGGTTGCGGTACCACCGGAGCCGGGATCGAGGCCGGGAGCGAGGCTGGTGAGACAGGCGGCGCCGGGACCGGAGTCGTCGGCGGCGCCGGGGCAACCCCATCAGGGCCCGCAGGCGCACCGGAGGGGCCTTGAGGCCCGAAGAGGCGGGCCATGGCCGACAGGAATCTCTGTATCTCGGCCGGAGTCGCCCTCGAACCCGGGAAGGACGGGTAATGCGGGGCGGCTCCACAGGCACCTCCGGAGCCGCGGGGACGGTGCCGACAGGGGCCTCAGCCGAGTCGCGAGACCGGCGAGGCGAAGTCTTAGAGCGATGGTGCTTCTTAGACTTTTTGTGCTTCGACTTACCCGAAGAGTGCGAAGACTTGGACTCCGATGACGGGCGAGGACTCCGCGACCGGCCCCTCGACCTCTCCCGTGACCGGGGCTTGGTGTGGCGCGGAGCCGACTGCCGGACCTCGAGTAGTTTTCGAGACCGCTCTCGCAAAGCCTTCGGGTGTAAGGCCCGGCAGTCGGAACACGACTTTGTGTCGTGGTCGCGGCCGAGACAGTAGAGACACTAAGTGCGGGTCTGTGATCGACATCATTCGACCACAGGCGTCGCATGGCTTGAAGCCGGGCATCCCTACCGACACCTCGGAGCCTAGATGACTCGAAGAAAAACAGTGAAAAAATCACCAAAAAGTTAGTAAAAAAATGACTAGGGCACTGCTCTTCCCGGATCTGCGCTTACTGGCGCGGAAAAAGAAGAACTGATGTCAGCGCGCAGGGGCGGTGTCTAAGTACTGCCCGCGACGTCATCCCGGCGATCACGACGCCGACGACGGACGTGGAGCCGCACGACGCGCCTACCGACGCGCAAGGGTACTGCTACGCAAAAACTTTCCGGATCCAGCCTGACGCCTGGGGATATTCTAAGGTAAGGAATCTGTCACTAACGTGTCTCTTTCAGATTCTGTTTCCTTAATCTCAATCCTCACATCCAAAAAAGATATTTCTGTCTTACTGATATTGCTTGTGAATTGTATTCTATTATCAATTTGATTCAACTATTGGATATGCAAAGATAAGTTTCAAGACTCCCTTTCCAAATTAAAAAAATATAGATGAATCGATTGTACATCACCAAATTGTTGTTCCATGATAAATTTTAAGTTTTCTGCTTCAAATTTGGCCATAAAGTTATTTGCATAGGCCGGCGCTCCGGCAAACCCCATTGAATTTCCTCTGAGTTGTAGATAAAATTTGCCTCCCCATTGGAAATAACTATGGTAGAGGCAAAAATGCAACAACTCTAATAAAAAAACTTAATGGGCCTTAATATTAGGTTGTTGTAACAATGCCGACTCCACTGCCTCTATTCCTTCCTGATGGGGAATTATAGTGTACAATTATGTTACGTCAATTGTGCACAATGTCCAGTCCGCCATGTCCTCAATTGATAATTCACTCAATTTGTTTAAAAAGTGTGTGGTATCCTTGATGTAAGTAATCCATGTTTGTACAAATGGTTGAAAAAAATTTATCCAGATATTTGCCTATCGGTTCAAATACTGAATTGCATCCCAACACAATGGGTCTAAATGGTGGATTAAGCAGACTCTTATGGACTTTAGGGAGCATATATAATTGCGGTCTTCTTGGAAAGGATGTAGTTAAAAATGATTTTGTCGGGGGCGGAGCTAGCCACGCCTGAAGATGGCCGCTTTGTAAGCGAGCTCCTTCGGTCGCCTGACGATCCTTCAACTATCCTGCACACATAGCCTGCAAAATGGAATAAAACCCAAGGAATATATTCACCGGAAGGCAGTGGCGTCCAGTACATCCCACTCTCACTGCCGAAACCAGCCCATAGTGCGGCAAAACGACTTTAGTTCCTGAGCCGGAGCGCGGCCTGCATGAGCGCGCGTTCCCGTAAGCCCGCGAGACCCGTTGCAGACAAAGAGGAGCTGTTGGCGGAAGGGACATCGCGCCACACACACCCCGGTAATCAGGGCTCCCGCTGGGGTCGCTGGGCCACCCTAAGCTGCCATCCGAGGGCCCGTGTTCTGAAGCGGCGCGAAGAGTAAGACCGCGGAGGCCAGAAAATACACTGCCCGAGGGTGTGGGTGGCACCGGCGCGCGGCCTTGTGAGGCTGCCTGAGGCCTCGGAGACGCGGCTGTGGTGATCTGCATCGGCGGAGGGGGCTCGGTGTGGGCCGATGACTGCAGCTTAACGATTTGCCACAACAACAACCAGCCAGTGAGTACAGCCACAAAGACATAGGAGAATTGCATTGCCTGCGGCGGATCAGTGCCTTTACACTGGAGGAATATACTTGTGGAGGCAAAAGCTGCTGAAACAGAGCTGGGGGCACTAACATAGGGCACGGGCCCAACTACCCTTAATAGGCCTGTGCAAAGACTGCACCAGCAAGGCCTAACATGCAAAACGGCTGCAGGAGGCGGCGAAGTGCGAAACGGCTGCAGGAGGCGGCGAAGCGCACGCGTACCATCGTGGTCCCCTCCTCTCGGTGCCTCTCTCCACTGGCTAGTGCAGATCTATTACGGCATAAGCTGGGACCTCAACTACGTGGTATAGAGACTCTGCACATTAATCCCACAGAAGCAAATGCTACAAAGCGGTGCATTGGCGCCATAGTGTCCTGCTGAAGCCGCGCGCTTCTTACGCCACCATTGAAAACTGCCACCGCTTGCCGGGGCCTCATTGTCTACATACCCCTCGGTTGGCTGCCTGTGATCTTTGGATGTGAGAGAGCGCGGACCAGACTTGGCCTACACGAGGTGGCAACTGGACGTACACACTACTTACTCATGACGCTGTGAAAATGGGGAAACCGGATAGGAACCAACCCAAGCTACATTTCGAGCAGTCAAAGAAAGTAGTGGAAAACAGCACAGAAGAACAGCCTGTCACCCATGTAACTGCGGTGGCAGGGGGTTCTGACAATGCCGTAGACTTTCAGTCCATGTTTACGACAATCCAGTCCACACTGTCAAATATAGATGGGGAAAATAGACTCCTTAACCTACAGAGTAGATTCAATGTCTGAACGTTTGGATAGACATACGGAAAGAATAGACATGGCAGAGAGACGTATCTCAGATACGGAAGACGCGCAGCACCAAATAGAGGGTAAACAGGAGAAGGTAGACAAAACGTTAACGGCACTGCTGGCGAAATCAGAACATTTGGAAGCGAGGCCCTGCCGGAATAACCTGCGCCTCATGGGTATAGCAGAGTCGACGAATACAGAAAATATGGAACGCTACATCGAGTCCCTGCTGATAACACTGCTAGGCAAAGAAACTTTCTCAGACGTTTTTATTATTGAGAGGGCGCATAGATCTCTTGCTCCACCGCCCCCACCAGGGGCACGACCACGCCCGATCATTGCAAAACTATTGAATTATCGAGACCATGACGCGGCGCTACGCAAAGCTCGCGAACTGGGAAGTCTGAAGCATGAGGGGATGGAAATTTCCATTTATCCGGATTTCACACCACAAGTCCAAGAAGCACGCAAGAAGTTTCTGACGGTAAAAAGGAAATTACGAGACCTCAACATTCCTTACGCGATGATCTACCCGGCCCGCTTGAGAATCACAGATGGAGGAAAAAGCACAGTGTATAATGAACCCAAAGTGGTGCTAAAATACCTGCAACTACAGAAATCGCAGACTCCGCGAAGGAGATCACCCAGAGGCGAACAAGAAGAGCAAGGGGGCATCTCTGATGTCGAATGATAAAATGGCTCCCCAGCACTGACCATGAGGCCACGAAAAAGGACTGATAGTTGTCTCGGACAACGCTTCCCATGGACACAGATAAGTGATGAGCTTTAAGTTCCAGTCTAATGTGATACATATAACTAACGGAGCATAGTACATACCTGCGCAGTGCGGGAATATAAACAAGACTAACGAGTATCTAAGCTAACGCACCGCTTGCCTTTTGTAATTCGCAGGTTATGTTGATTGCACTATTTTGTTTCTTTAGAAGATTGGACAGGTCGACCCCCCATGTGGCGGTGTCACTGGGGTTCCCGGCTGGCAGCTACCGCCAACCTGTGTACACCACACCGTATTTCTTTCTCTTTAAGGGGATGTGTGGGGGGCATTGTTACCAGTTTATTGGGATTGTCTTCGCTGTGATTGGGATAGCGAAGTGGGTGGGGAAGGGGTGAAACACTTAACAAAATGGTCAGCACAGAATCGCTACATGCCACATGCAATACGAGATACACAGTCATAGGACACTACTTTGACACTAATGTAACCCTGAAAAGAAAAAGGTATGCAGTTCCTGTTGTGGGAAGGATAAGGAGGCAGGACAGGGGACTGGCAAGGTCCCTGACTACAAATTGGTAGTGTTAATGAGAAAGGGGGGGACTGGGAAGTCCTTCCTTTCGGAATGAGGGCCCTCATACACCCAGCCTGCTGGGTGTCATGCTTCATCATCGGGCATGCTCCTCGTCGGGTCGGCGCTGCAATACCCGACGGGCACCCTATGCAGGGGCTCTTTGGCGGAGATCTTTTATTCCTTGCCGTATGGTGCAGTGGGTGTAAGGGGCCTTAGAAGTGTAGGAATGCAAGTGTGTGAATTAAAACAGGGAAATGGAAGAGTCAGGTAAATTAGACTTTAATGATCCTGCCTTCCCCCTGATTAAAAATGGAATTGGCGACTCACTGCAATGATGCTGCAGAGTGTTGTGCTCAATCTCGTGCGGTCGACATGTTTCTTGCCTGTTTAGTCAGGTGGATCTAGCGGCAATTCCTCAGGACCTAGTGAAAATAATAACTACACTAAAATATGGTGAGACTGATGTTCTAGCCTAATAACAAAAGTGGCACCAAGAGGTAAAGTACCTGTTGATGCTGCAGCCAATCTGAAATGAAAAATGGCAAAATGAAAGTAATTCATATCAGAGAACAATCATACTGTAAGAATCCTGCCCTCGTATCCCTCAATAGTGCCACCATATTGTGCACACTAACAAGTACGGTGAGCATTGCTAAAAGTGGTCACGCTTGTCAACCAAAATTTGTCCCACAGTGGTCGATACCTTTGTATGTATAAATGTGAAACACAGCGGGTTCGAATCATGCGGTGAGTGATTAAAAAGAAGGAGAATTAGCAACTTGGTGAGGTAGAAGCAACTCACGTAAAACTATCTTACGATTGGCCCCATCAAATCACGGCAAGTGTTGAACACGGTGAGGTATTCGTGTCCTGGGGAGGGGGGCCCAAAAGAAGTAAAGGTAGTTTGAGCGTCTGGCATGGACACGCGTTTGCTGGTAGATAGGGGTTGGTTGGTAGCCTCCGGTGTAGCGAGAGGCAGAAGTGAGGTGGCTATAAGACAGGACCCCGCGTCAAGGATCGTTACTCACGGTCAGATAGGCAAAGCACCCAGCCCCTGCCCACCGACGTGGCGGGCGGCCGCCCCTCATGAGAGGCACCCGCCCCGTCCGCCGAACGGGCAGTGCGCAGGAGACCGCCTTCTGAGTTTATGGAATCGTAGAGTACGCCCCCAAGATCGCGGGTGTGCTGCTGACGCCGAAACTCGGCGTCGGCGTCCAAGCCTGTGCCTTAAAAATGTCCTCGTACAGGCAGAAATCTAACCGGGTTCCTCCAGTCCTAGGGAGACAAATTGTACTCACCAAATAACTGCGCCCATGTGACGAGTGACCTACCCTGCACTGCCGGATCCGGGAGGTAATGATCCCAACCAGGCTGGGGTTTAAATGATAGCGGAAATGGCGCGCAGGGCGGGAACATCTCCTAAAGGGAGCCGGAGACTAGCGTGTACTTAGCCCCTGGTGGAGAGGAATGGAGATGTATGGTGGCCATCTTGGAAGAATGTCAAGAGTCACAGTGGGCGCCATCTTTGAATGGGCAAATTAGGACGTGACTGTGGCAGAAGACGACTAGCCATGGATGGGTTTGGACACAGGGGTGTAGCTACGTTCTGTTGAGGCTACTCCAGGGGATATCTTCGTTGAGCCCGTGTTTATCACTGGCCAGACGAAAAATCCATCTCTGTTCAATCCTAAAGAGTGCCCCTGGGGAGATGGCAGAATGTGCTTCCAAAATCACCCATCTCAAGTTGTCGCAGGTGTGTCCAGCAGCCTCGAAATGTGTGTAGAGTTTGGTAGTTACTCTGCGGCATCGTATGTTGCTCTTGTGTTCGCCGATACGTGTTTTTGCAGTCCTGGTGGTCATACCCACATACCAGAGATTGCATGGGCATGAAAGCAAGTAAATGCAATTAGTAGTGTTGCAGTTGGTATGTTTAATTAGTTTCCAGGTGAAGTTGTTAGAAAAAGTTATTTCTTTGGTGGGTTTGGTCAATGCGCATGCAACACAGGACCCACACGGGTAGTGTCCTGAGACTGGTGGAAGGTCCCATAAAGCTCTCTGTGTAGGTGCAGTTTTGGTTTTAGGTCTGGTATGGATCAATATGTCCTTGAGGTTGCTGGTTCTTTTAAACGCAAACCTTGGTGTGGGGAGTTTTAAGTCACCAGTGTTGAGGATACCCCAATGCTTACGAATGATGTTTCTAATCCTGTTGGAGTCTGGAGTGAAGGATGTAACGCAAGTAAGTGTCTCTAGGTATTCTTTGTGATTGGTTTCCAATAAGGCGCCTCTGTTATTGTGCCTCGCCATCTTCATGGCTTGTGCTACCTTATGTCGTGGATATTCTCGTGCATGCAGGTTAGCCACTAGATTCTTGGCTTCTGATTTGTAGTCCTCAGCAGAGCTACAATTCCTCCTGATACGGAGGAATTGGCCAAACGGTAAGTTCTCTTTAAGGGCCCTGGGATGGTGGCTGCTAAACAGGAGGAGGCTGTTGCTTTCAGTGGGCTTTTTGTACAGTTTAGTACTTAAGCGTCCCTCAGTCAAAATGATATTGAGGTCGAGGAAGGGGACCATACAATCTGAGATAGTGTGGGTAAATTTAAGGTAGGGGTTTAGAGTGTTAACCCATGCACAGAATTCATCACAGGTTGTCCTATCTCCCTTCCAAAAGATCAGGATATTGTCGATGTAGCGCTTCCACAGTATAAGGTTATTTAAGTAGGGGTTGCGAACATCGAAGATGAGCCTAGTCTCAAAGGCAGCCACATACAGGCAGGCCACACTTGGAGCGAATGTGCTACCCATGGAAGTGCCCTGTGTTTGGTGGTAGAGTTTGTTGTTATACTCGAAAAAGTTCTCGGTGAGGGCAAGGGTAGCACATTCCATGATAAAGGGAACCGGTGTAGGTGAGTTCCAATCGGTGGAGTTGAGAGCATCCTCAATCACCTCCAGAGTGGCACGTTGAGGGATGTTGGTATACAGTGCCTCTACGTCCAGGGTTACCAACATATTTATCACATCCTGGCGTTGGAATCCCTCAAACGGAGTACATCAGTGGTATCTAGAAGGAATGATGGCGTCTCCTTAACTAGTGGCTGTAGGAAATGATCACAGAACCTGGACAAGGGTTCCCTGTCTTGCCTCCTTATCCTTCCCACAACAGGATCTGCATACCTTTTTCTTTTCAAGTTTAACTAGGGCATGTATGCTGGACCTCTCTAAAGCCCACAGTCCCCCTCTCTTGTTGGACTAATGTAACCCTACCAGGACATGGGTAGCAGACCACAATCTGCAAGAAAGTTGACATTCATGACATGGAATGTACGGGGACTAAAAAATCCACAGAAAATCAGGAAAATCTTCGCATACCTAGATCGTTACAAAGTCGATGTAGCATGTCTCCAGGAGACTCATCTTACTAACACAACAGAGTAAAATAGGAGCCCGATGGGCCGCATACAGACTAGCGTCCTCCTATTCTACGTATGCCAGGGGTGTGCTATTGCTTATAAAACGTGTACATTACCACCGTCAGCAATACTCTGGGGTGGGGATTTTAACACATGCATGGACCCCCTCATGGATAGTTCCACGAGCAATGATAGATATGGGAGGAAGTCCGCCAAAGCACTCAAAGAAGGTATGGAGGAATATGCAATGACGGATATATGGTGATTGCGTAACCCAGGTCATAAGGAAGGTACTTGTATTTCTTCCGCACATAACACGTGGTCCAGAATTGATTACTGGATAGCCACTGCTGATGTTTGCACATGGACTACCACAGTGTGTCACACACACACACACACACGTCTAAAACCCTCTCAGACCATGCACCGGTCAGACTCGAACTTGCCATCCCCACGCACACCCCAAGACCGTATACATGGCGCCTAAAGCCTGGCGCGATGTTGGACCAGGTGTTCAGAGTGGAATTGCGGCAGGCCATCATTGCATACTTCGAGACCAATGAGGGTTCGGTAGACAGCGCCAAGGTACTGTGGGAAGCATTCAAGGTGACGATAAGAGGGTTCTGTAAAGGCAAACATGCATGGCATATTGAAAGACATTCAAAGACAACTGTTCATGGTCGAGACGGACGTAAAACAATTAGAGAACGGACTACACGAATACTCAGGAACCTACGATACTGGCAGACATCAGGAAAAAGCTTGACATTTACCACGAATTTGCGGAGAGTGAAATTAAATATATCTCGAATAGGTACACGGCATGTAATTATGGAGAGGGGGGCAGGCCAGGGCGAACGCTCTCCAGCAGGATACGTCCCATGCACACGGCATCTCACATTACAGACACGCAGGGTGTATCTAAATACGATACATCATCTATCATAGGCTGCTTCATGGAATACTATGCGCAACTATACACTGCAGGGGCGAACACGTCCACCACCGAGATAAGCCAATACCTAGATGATATAGCCCTGGCGTGGCTATCTGACTAGCATCGCGAATATTTCAGCCATCATATCACAGAAGATGAAATAAGGGAAGCTATAAATCCCATCCCAAATAATAAAGCCCCGGGTATGGATGGACTACCCGGAGAATTCTATAAGGAATACAAGGACTTATAAATCCCACACCTTGCTGCAATGTATGAGGAGGCGTATGAGGAGGGCATACTGCCATCTTCGTTACGTGAGGCATTACTAATTACTCTCCCCAAGCCAGACAAAGACCCTGTTAAATGTGAGTCATACCGTCCACTATCGTTAATAAATATGGGCGCCAAAATACTGGCAAAAATAATTGCACTTCGGTTACAGCCCTTGCAGAAGTTGGTATTGCCAGATCAAGCCGGTTTTATACAGACGCGCTCAACACAAAATTTAAGGACTATATTTGCGATGTTCCACCAATTAACCCAGAGTTGCCAGCTGCTGTGGCCTTACTGGACGCAGCAAAAGGCTTTGACTCTGGAGTGGCCATACATGTTTACCGTGCTGTGCACAATGGGTTTCCCAGAACCGTTTTTGCGCTGGATAACACTACTATTATACTGAACCGTGTGCACGAATAAGAATAAACGGCAACACGTCTGACCCTCTTAATATATACCGTGGGACGAGACAGGGCTGCCCACTGTCGCTGCTGCTATTCACTTTAGCACTGGAACCACTAGCCTGTAAGATACGACAACGACTTGCAGACACTGCATTACAGTTTCAGTTACGACCGGTCAGTATATCATTGTACGCGGACGATATGGTCCTCTACAAACGACATCCGGACATTCATTTAAATAAACTTATTCGAGAATATATCAGATTCGAAAACTTTTCTGGTCTTAGTATTAACTGAGACAAGTCTGTGGTGATCCCTCTCACCCCGGTGACAGCCAAACCAACACTAGACTACCCGTTGCAGTGGCAGACAGAACCAGTGAAGTATTTAGGCATCTGGATACACCGAGATCCAGAGATAGTGTTAAGTGAAAATTATGGCAGAGCACTATCAAAATTAGAAGATCAGATAGATAGATGGATGGATGGATCAAGCTGCCACTATCACTCACTGACAGGATTGCACTACAAAAAATGGTGGTCTTGCCTAGATTCCTATATTTATGAATATACCGATTTGGATTACGCAAGTACTATTCGCTAAGATGCGCACAGCCATGCTTAGGCTCACATGGGCAGGCAAACAAGCAAGGGTGGGGTGGAGAGAGTTGACCAAGCCATACATTCAGGGAGGCTTCGGGGCGCCTGATTTACAATTATACTATTACTGCGCACAAGCAGAACACGCCCACTACTGGCTGCACCCACACGGACACATACCGCATATAGCAGTGGAGTACGAGAGCACAGAGCCTACCCCTCTGATCACTTTAATATTAACACCGAGACAGAACGCTCCAAGCGCCGACATACAACCAGCTGTCTGCACCTTGAGAGCGTGGCATATGCTAGCGAAGCGTGCACATAACTTCCACCCTATGCGCCGGCACTGCCCATGAAACATCATCCACAAATCACGGTGACACAAGAAAGAAACATGATGAAACTGCTGGAAGAGAAGGGCCTCCATACTATGGGGGGATATATTCCCGAATGGACAGTTTATAGCGCAAACTGCAGCGTCCCTTAGTACACACTATACCCCCTTAAAAATATTTGCGTATTTACGTCTGCGGCACGCGGTGAAGGATTTATATCCAACATTGCCAGATGAACCACCAACACAATGCACTGCAGGTCCTATTGACATCACCATCGCGTCAATGCCTAGTTACACATTTGTACACTGCGGCTCAACGTGAACAGTTCCGTATGATAGATAAACCCCTGGCGAGGTGGGAGGCAACAGTAGGTGATACCATCGCCAAGGAAGACTGGGAATATAGCTGTGTACAATTGCAAATGCTCACATCCAACTGCAATTTACGAATCATACATTTTAAGTTCCTACATCAGGTGTATTACACACCTGAACAGTTGTATAAATATGGCTTAAGAACAGATGATAGGTGCCACAGGTGTGGCACACCCAATGCAGACTTTTTACACATGGCATGGTCATGCCCCAAACTTCAATCATACTGGATAGAAGTAACCAACATCCTCACTAATATGCTGGCGGAGCAGATTCCAAATGCACCATTAGTGTGTCTCCTAGGCATTTATAAGATTAAACTGGCTCGTAGACGCAAGCTTCTGGCGGTAGCATTGCTGCTGGCCAAGAGACGCATAGCAATGCGATGGGGAAGCAAACGTATGCCGCAATGCAAAGACTGGCTTACAGATATGACATATTGCAAGGAGAGACTGGAAACGTATGCGGAGGAACTACCTCGGGCTTCCCGCCCTAGGGACTTTTGGGGCCCGCTGGTACAATACCTTACATCTGCGCAACCGGAGGACTGATCACATACCCTGATGCGTAGGCACAAATCACACTATCCAGGCATCTATATTTGAATATGTTGCAACAGACGGGATTTGTACAGGATACGAGTAACAAATGTCAACAATGTGATCTTGCTTTATTCTGTATACCTCAGGGCAAATCTCGGTAATATGGCTGTATATAATGACTGTTAACCGCTGTAATGAATTTTTTTTTAGATCATACGATCTTGATGCTTATTTGTGATGTATGAAGCTTGCAAACATGTATGTACCTAAAGTGGCATGCTATGTTTGACTGACCAGAATAAATAAAAAAATGATTTTGTCAAAGACTAAATCCATCCTAAATCCTCAGCTTTCTTCAGTAACACCGTCAAAACATCGGATATGTCTGCGATGGGATCCTCATCCAATTGCATGTATGTCAATGTGTCGCTGACCTGTTCTTTCACCTTAGAAGTATAAAAAGGACTAGTGCATCAATACTAAACCTCCACCTTTGTCCGCTTGGTCGAAAAATTAAATCCGTGCTAGTTGCCAATGCTTGCAATATGTTTTTCTCTTTGTTGGTCAAATTCTGTTATCGTATAGGCCTAAATTCAAGTTTCTGCAGATCATTGCAAACATTGGCGACTAACTCGGATTTAATTTTTCAACCAGCGGACAAAGGTGGAGGTTTAGTATTGAGGGACCAGTCCTTTTATACATCTAAGGTGAAAACACGTCAGCAACACGTTGTCATACATGCAATTGGAAAAGGATCCCATCGCAGACCTATCAGATGTTTTGACAGTGTTACTGAAGAAAGCTGAGGATTTAGGATGGATTGTCTTCGACAATCATTTTTAACTACATCCTTTCCAAGAAGACCGCAATTATATATGCTTCCTAAAGTCCATAAGAGTCTGCTTAATCCACCGTTTAGACCCATTGGGTCAGGATGCAATTCAGTATTTGAACCGATAGGCAAATATCTGGATACATTTTTTAACCATTTGTACAAACATGGAATACTTATATCAAGGATACCACATACTTTTTAAACAAATTGAGTGAATTATCAATTGAGGACATGGTGGACTGGACATTGTGCACAATTGACGTAACATCATTGTACACTTCAATCCCCCATCAGGAAGGAATAGAGGCAGTGGAGTGGGCATTGTTACAACTGAATATTAAGGCCCATAAAGTTTTCTTATTAGAGTTGTTGCATTTTTGCCTCTACCATAGTTATTTCCAATGGGAAGACAAATTGTATCTACAACTCAGAGGAACTTCAATGGGATTTGCCGGAGCGCCGGCCTATGCAAATATCTTTGTGGCCAAATTTGAAGCAGAAAACATACTTGAAAATTACTTATGGAACTACAATTTGGTGATGTACAATCGATTTATCGATATTTTTTTAATTTGGAAAGGGAATCTTGAAAGTATCCATCTAAATTATTGGATAAACACTGAACAAAAAGTGATGGCACTAGATAGACGGACATTATTGAAGCAACAACCGAAAAAAAGTCCATAAGAGTAGTATTTGTCTCCAAATATTCAACACAATCCAAAAACATCAAAAGAATCATCAATGAGAGATGGGAACTTATACAACATGAGCCGGAGTTTTAGGGTCTTTTTGAGGAAAAACCTATATTTGCATACACCAGAACAAAGAATTTGAAAGAAAGACTGAAAACTTTTAAGTTGGTACCTAAAGTAAACATGGCAGGGATGAGACGATGTTACAACTGCAAACATTGCAACAATGTGATAATTGGAGATAGTGTTACACATCCCAGATCAGGGGAAGTCATCAAACTATGGCATTCTTATACCTGTAATACACAGAACGTAATATACAGCAAAAAATGTCCATGTGGTGTGCTATATATTGGGAAGACAGAACGAAAAGTAATAATTCGCATCACTGAGCACAAAAGTATGATACGTAATCAGAACACAAATTCAAACTTAGTGGTACATTGGTTAGATTCCAAACATACAATCTCACAGTTGAGGTTTCAGATTATAGAAGCAATAGCATTACAAACAGGCTGTACTATGTCCCAGGTATTATCACAACGTGAAATTTACTGGATTAAACGCTTAGATACAATGGTGCCTAGAGGTCTCAATGACCAGATCGATATGAGCTGTTTTCTATAGAGAAAAAATTCTATTAAATAAAATTATATAGTCACATTTTACAAGTTTGTTGTTTTCCTATTTTTCAAGTATTACATATTTCTGTTTAGTTTTTTTATTAGATTGTTTGATTGGGTTGTTTAGCACTTTTTTTATCCACAAGGGTGACGTAGTCCGGTTCAAGTTTACATCACAGTGTCCGATTGTTCAACCAGGTCATTAGCAAAGTATCCTTCACTAGGGGGAACACGCTTTGTGGTAGCAATTTCAAAGTGGATTGATGGGTGTAGGGTTACATATAGCACAGCGCAGGTATTGGTTTCCACTCTAAAGCTCCTGTAGTCTATAAGCAACCATAGTAATATGTTATTGGCAGGAGGTATACAGTGGTGTCTATGGTTTAATGTAACAGGAACAATGATCCAGTGCAATTTGTCACCATATCTACGCAGTTACATGTTGTCATTATATATAGACAACATTGAACAGCATAAATACAGGATTTACCGGTTTTGAGAACACAAATACTTTGTGCTTCATCCAAGTCAACATGTTATAAATATGTTAATTTTATTTCAAAAGGGCATAAACCAGACACCCCCGGTGAATGTGTGGTTCACTCGCTTGTGGCATGTTATGGCGATGGAACTTCTCACAGCACGGCTTCAGTCACGTCAGACTAAATTTACAAACACCTGGCGACCATTGATAGATTACTTTTGCTTGATTGAACACGCCCCCCTTCAGCCTCCGAAACGCCGAGTCCTGCGTCTTTGAGGACGCCATACTCCCTGCTTGTATGGACGGACTTTGGGGGCTGAATGGTGATAGCCCTTAAAACACTCCACATATGACTTTGGGCATCTGGGGGTCCTCAATTTTCCATAGGTACCTCTTCATTCTGTGGTTCCCCCAGGTACAAGGGCGTATCTTTCTACTAGTGGACCTTTAGCCCTTTTGTGTTCTTCGCCCATGTCGATATTTTTGCTCTATTTTCCTTGTAGCATTTAACCTTTTTTTTTGCATGTTTGACGCACTTGATTTCTATGCATGTTCCCATCATTTGAAGAACTGTGATATGCGATTTCTTGTATGCTTTCGCTATAACATGTGGATATTCTTAAGCTCTCATTATTATAGTCCTTAAAATGTTTTTTTTATTTTTTCTTGGCTTGCCTTTATCAACCCTCCTCCTTCTTTCCTTTCTAGTTTTCTTACTTTCTCTTTCTGGATGCGGATTGTTATATTGTTTTTTGTTTGATTTTTCAATAAAAGACTTGAATACAAAAGGGCATAAATCAGCATGGTTTGTTTCAATATGGCGGATCCGATGGTCCGGTATATTCAGGTATTTAATGGGCTTAAGTCCTACTTTGATGTCTTGGCTTCAAGTATTCAAACGGAGTAGTGGCACAACGCGGTTGAATTTCGTATCACGGAAGAGCTTTGGCTTACTGAGGGACTCTGTACTAACAGAGGTACATATTGAACCAGTGTAGTTCAACCAGATTTATAAGCATAAGCTTTATTGCAGTGAAGAGTGGAGTATTCAAAAAGGGTTTCTTCTTTTACATTATAGATGCAATACAACCATTTTGGCATAGCGAGGATTGTTTACCTAGTGAGGTTATTATATTATCGTGGCGACAACAAGAAGGCTGCTTTCCCCAGCACATTTGAGAGACAAGATGATTTGGAGTTGAATCGGAGATGGGTAGGTCATAGAGATTAAGTAATGTTTCAGAGTGTCCATAGTAATAACGTCTTAAAGAGAATCTTTTTGGTAACATTCTTCATGTTTTCGTTCGCGCACTTATTCACAGTTACAGAGTGTGTAAATTCCAAGGAGGCAGTGAGTTACAATCTTCATTTAAACTTGTCAGCACGTATCACAGGGAGCAGTTATGGCATGTTGCAGGGTGGTTTTTACAGACACATTGTTGAGTCTCAATTAAAGCTACTAGTTTGGCATTATGTAGAAAGACAAACTTGTTTTATTGGTGGCTCGTTTTGGTGAGCATGTTCACGTTTGGAGTTTTGATTTATTCACATTCTCATTTTTTAAGTTGGTTTCAATCACAAAACAAAATTTGTTTTTTAAACACCGTTATATCTGTTGTCTGCACAGAAGTGCATGTGCACACTGGGTTCTGACTGATTCACAGCATGCATCTATGGTTCTTTTTGAATCACAAGCTACATTTAGAAGCTGATTGTTACAATGGCAGAGGACGTCTTGCCATTCTAAGCGTGGTTATGTTTGTTGTTTTTTCTAGTTACAATCTTCAGCCCCTGAAGAAGGGAGAGCATCCCGAAATGCATTGGGCTTTTCAATTTTACAATGATTGTAATCACAACAATTTAAAATATATTGTATGGAGTAATATGATTTGTTCAACATCAAGGATGGTATGAAGATAATACAAGCAGATCAGGGGTGGTCTCTGTATTAGAATAGTGAAAACGTTTGTTTTATGTTTTATAATTTAAAAAGGATAAAAATCCAAACTAAGTGAAAGTCTTGCTTAAATTTGTTTCTTTTTTATGATAAATTCTCAAGCGGTGCTCGTGGGGTCCAAAGAATCATGGTCTTTGGCAGTACTGACAAGTATGCATGTGTAGGCTTGACAACATACACACCCGCTGATGCACGCACCAGTTCTAAAATTAGAAAATCAAGAGTATCACAGTGTGTCCGATAACAATAGAAATTAAAGTGCACCCACTTGCCAGGCCCTAAGCTTGCCTTTTCTTACATGCGAGTCACCCCTAAGGTAGGCCCAAGGTACCTCTGTGGGCAGGGTGCAGTGTATGTGAAAGGTAGGACATACTGCCAATTTCGTTTTTACTATTGAAAGGCTATCTGTCCCATAGGATAGAATGGGAGTTTATTTATAACATCTTATAAATACAACTTCCCATTGGGACAAGATAGGAAGGTAAAGTTTAATATGCCTGAACTCAGAATGTAAAGATGTATCTTTTAGTTAGGATGAATTTTACATTCTGTGTTATAAAATACCACTTTTAGAAAGTAGGTATTTTCTTGGTTAGCCATTCTGGGTGCCTCTGCTAGGTTTGTGTATTGACTGTCTGGCTTTGGAGTGACAGCGGCTGGGGATGTGCATTCTGTTCAGATAGCTACTGGGGGGGGGGGGTGTCCTGCCTTTCCAGGGTGAGTCAGGGCTGGGCTGAATAGACCTGGGCTGCATTCAGAGTAGGGGGAGGAGATTTCTTTCACACCTGAATGGGTTGGGCTGCTTTGGACAATGCTGTCTCCACATCCTGCCAGGAAGCTGCACCAGAGAGGATAGAACTAATTTTGGCTGGGCAAAGAGCTTCTCTGCCACCAGAGAACAAAGGAATTTGTGCTATAAAAAGTGGGGCCCAGACCCCACACTTTTAGACTACTTCTGGAATTCAAGAGGAACCTCTGCCAAGGAGAAGAGTTGGGAAAAGCTGAAGGAGAAGTTCTGCCCCTTTGCTGTGTGCTGTCTGGGGTTGGCATGCAGTGGCTGTTTTCTTCCAAGGAGAGGACTGTGTGTGTATCCTGCTTGTAAAGTGTCTCCAAAGGATTGAAATGGAGCTTGCCCCCTGTTCAAGAGGTCTCAGAAACATCAAAGACCTCACCATCCTTCTGGAACCGATGGTTTGTCACCGCAGAAGAAAGAAGCAGCCGACTGTCACGGAGTAAGTCACATGTTCAGTGTTGTGAAGGCATCGCAGAAGGCACCGCCGACTTCGTACCGCATCCTTGGTGTCACGGATGCCGTCTGGACGATCGTCACCAAGCCGTTGCTTGCACCGCCTCCTGTGGGCACCGGACTCCGCACCGCCTCACCCTGCCTGGACATCACAGACAGCGTTGCTGCACTACCCGAATATCGACCGGCTCCGGCACCTGCACCGCAATCTGCCAGCACTGCATCGAGCACCGCCTCACCCTGTACCGCAAGCCTTGGTCTCACCGATGCACTCTAGACGATCGTCACCGAGCCACTGCCTGCACCACGTCGTGAGGGCACCGCACCCTGCACACCTTCCAGTTTTGCAACGCAACCGCGACGGTTATCCCCAACCGACTCGCACCGTGCCGGCCGCAACGAGAACGGTACTATTCACAAGTCTGTCAAAGCTTTAGCTGACCCATA
Source organism: Calotriton arnoldi (assembly GCA_963921515.1). Classification (NCBI taxonomy): domain Eukaryota; kingdom Metazoa; phylum Chordata; class Amphibia; order Caudata; family Salamandridae; genus Calotriton; species Calotriton arnoldi. Next base: position 468,319 of record CAWUFW010003828.1, read on the forward strand.
CCGATGCGGTCGGCTGGAACTGTTAGACTTTGTTTTCAGCATCGCGGTAGCCCTGGACGGAGCTACCGACTCAGAAGAAATGTGTTATGTGGATATTTCTACAATTTTAAGGTTTTCTTGCAAACTGCATATTTTTCAGAACAGTATTGTGAATTTTTGTTGTTTTTGGTCTTGTTTGGTTTAGATAAAGAATTGATTATTTTTCTAAACTGGTCTGGTGTCCATTTGTAGTGTTTTCACTGCGTTACTGTATGCATGCACAAATGCTTTACACACTGCCTCTGAGATAAACCTGTCTGGTCGTGCAAAGCTACCAAGGGGGGTGAGCAGGGGTCATTTTAGTAGTGTATCCCCCTTTCCCTGACTAGGAAGAAGGGTGCCTACTTGGACAAAGGTGCAAACCATTGCCAACTAGAGACCCCCATTTCTAAAACGCAGAAACAGGAAAGTAAATCTGAAACAAACATGATCATAAAATATGCACACTTGACTGCATCACCAGCAAGTCGAGCAAGGGCGTAAGTTAAAGTGGTACAAACACTGGGGCATCCAATGCGATTCATGTAATACCTTTAACAGTTTCAGTTGTGCTACCCTCAGTCCTACCCTATGGTGCTCAAATGCAGTAGGTGGACATTCCTACCTGAAGTCATTCCTGCCAGCCATGTCGCAATGATACTACAGTAGGAGACAGAGAATAAAAAATCAATAAAGGCCCGAGATTACTGTTCTAAAACCATCCTCACTCTTCAGGGATGACATAGGAAAAGATGGTGGCTCAAATAGTGATAGACACAGGGCAGACATGACAGTGTGACATTTGATTACATCACCATCTCTAAGAGTTATTTAGCCCATATTCAACCTGCAAGCCTTCAAAAGGATTAAACAATACCCCCAAACAATAGGACCTGTATCCTTGTGTTGCCCAAGCTTGATCAGTTCGACCAAAAGGTTACATCACTCCGGATCTTAAGCTTAGAGTTCCTCCACAGAAGTTCTTCAGTGTTTAAGTATGGATGAACTGAGAACAATTTGTGCACTACCTACCAGGCATGTAATGCAGATTATTTGTTTGGATTATGAGTTCCCTCTGTTATGGGTGTCAGTGTATAGTGTCCACCTCCTCTAACAGACATATGCTTCTCAATCGACAAGCAACATTAGTGTTTTGCCTGTAGGATGGAACACGCGATAGATGTGCTCGTCTGTTGACATACAGTATGAGTATGTATGTGGTAGTCACAGGCCTCCCCCTGCAGTTCTAACAGATCACTTCAACATGGTCTTCTCTTCATTCCATACATATTTTTTAACTGCAGTCTATCTCTTAAATCAGGGGTCTGTAAAAAGTTGGTGCTAGCAAGACAAGAATGTAATTAAATCTTGATACAAAATTCATTTTTACCACTTGAACCCTTTCACAAAGTTAAAGACCAACAGGTAACAATGAGGGAAATCAGTCATCTACAATCAGTAGCAGTTTTAGGTGATCTTGGACTAAGTCTCTCACTCCATGATTTACCAGTTGACCTAGACACTGGTTCTTTGGAACCCAAGGGTAGGGGATAAGAATCTATTGAAATCTTCCTAGTACTGGCAGTACTTCTCTCCTCTCAATATAAGCAGTATCCCAAGTAGAATGAAAAGTTCAAAATAAAGAAAAACTCAAGTTTGGGATTGAGGCTGGGCTTCACAGTGAGTGGAGAATATCTGCATAGAGAAGTAATTTCACTTGATCAGCGATCATCACAATCCACTCAATACCATCAGTCTGAGCAGCTAAGGGATCAATGTCAAACAGTAACACCAGTGGAGAAATGGGGTTGCCCTGTCTAGAGAATGGATAAACCCCCTCACTCCTAATTAATCCTGGCCTCTGGGTGCCTTATTCAGCTATGGTACCCTCACCATAAACTACGGACAAAGACCAGTCCTTTCCAGGGTGCGAAAGTAGTATCTGCACTCAATGGAGCACCTTTTGGTGTTTAACAGGGCAAACTTGTGATCTGCATCATGACTAGTCCGCAAAAAGATTTGCATATAGCTCAGAGCTTCCTTGGACAAAGCCCACTTGGGATGGATGTATCAGGTCAGATTACCATCAGTAGCCTAGCAGCCATGACATTCACAAAGATTTTAACACCAGTGTTAAAAAAGGAGGTCAAGAGATAGCTCACACAATTCACGTGGTCTTTCCAGGTTTCAGGATTAGAGTAAAGATTGCCCTATTAAACTCTGGATGAAAAGAGCCTGTCGATTCAGCTTCCTTAAATACTGAGGCCAAGACATGGTCAACCTATCTCCTACAGAAGGCAATAAGGAGCTCGTCCTCCCTTGGCCGTTTATCAGCAGATAGATCATCTACTGCAGTCTACAACTCCTCCTCCATTATCTCCCCTTTTCAGAACTTACCTCAATTCAGAGAGCAAGAAATTTCACATTCATTAAGAACTGATCTTACAGGGTTCTAGAGTTCCTGTGTGTAGAGTCTTGGAGATGAGTAAAATAGGAGGCAAACGTCAATGAAAAAGGATGCGAAAATAGCATATCATTGGCCCCTTGCATTACTCAGATGGCAGATTATGATTCTTGTTGGTGCACTAACAGATGACAAGCCTTCTCCCCATATTCATGAAGTTCCACTTAAAGCACTTCTGTAAAGAAAGCATTTTGTTCACCTCCACTAGCAGCCGTTTTCCCTATCCTGCATCCAATGCAATGCAATTGCCGGTCAGTTACCCTCTTTACGCCTTGTCCCTAAGCCCATAAGAACTGTGCCAAAGTGATTGAACCCTCATTGGTTGACAGAATGTCAGCTAGATGTGTCCACAACTTACTCTGCTCCAGAGAATGTTGAAATTTACAGTAGTTAATTGTTTACAGCATCAAAGGAGGGGCTACCAGGCCAAGGAAGAAATGGAGCACAACAGCATGATCTGAATTTTCAACAAGATATTGCATTTAACATCCACGAGTATACTACAGGATACCAAGTAGAAGTCCATATGTGTACAAGTTGAACACTCGCAAGCGAGGTTAGTATATTTCCTGTCCCTAAGATGCATTAACCTCCTCGTGTCCATTAGAGTGTGATCTGCTCTACCATCCTTGAGAATAGCCCTATCTACATCATTAAGGAAATCAGGCGTTCATGGCCTGTCCAAAACAATATTCACCATTAAATTTATGTCCGCACAAAACACCGGTTTAGCTTTGTAGAATTCAGTAATGAATTTAGGCAACTGGGCCAGTATTCTGGCCTTGCTACCATTTGGTGTATAGAGATCACCCAATACTACGGACTCCCCTTGATTCACTATTTTCACAGACATAACGTCCCACTGGGTCTTTTCATGCATCTAAAATCCAGTAAGGGAATGGTTCATGGGGGGAAAAAAAAAATACAGTAACATCACCATTCCTGAAAGTCAGCACAGTTGAGCCTTCTAACAGCCTTCTGACTGGGCATCAAAGTTATTTCAGGTAAAGAATACTTTACCCAGCCATGCCGATTTTCATTTGTCAGTGTCAGTGCACGATAAGTGTGTCATAGCTATAGCTGAAAGTTTCGTAGCCATTAAGAACAGCATTTTCTTATGCTTTATGTAGGGAATGAGGCAGTTCATTGAGGAAGTAACTACAAGGCAATTGGGTGGTTGAGTAGGGCCCATCATGTACTGCCCTTGTCTAAAAAAGCAGACCTATAGAGACTTGAATGAAGTGGTAGGTATTTAAGTCCCACTACAAAGTGTAATGAATAGAAGCAAGGCACAAACGGCAGATCCAATAGAGCGCTGCATTCAAGTGTGAGAAAAAGAAGGTGCAGAGGGAGAAGGGAGGCAATTAGTAAGAACCGCCTGAATACATGCCAAGGTGTGTGAGACTAGCACAACTACCAGCAGGCGAGCCTGGTCTCTTCTAGGACTCTGAAGCAGCTTTTGACAATGGTATATGAGACTTGGGCTGAAGCATAGTGAAACAGAACTTAAGGATAGCAGAGCCCAAGCGATACATATTCTTATAAGGTCAGGTATAGAGCAGAAAGGGGACCTGCCATGTCACTCTTTAACCAGCAACCTCTACCACGTAGCCAGAGCCACCAGAAGCAGTTAACAATGCTCCGGTCTGCAGCACCCCATCTCAAGGGACATTCACTTTGACAACTCTCATAACCTATGCTGGGTGATAGCACTAAAGAACAAGTTACTTACCTTCGGTAACGATATATCTGTAAGAAACATAGGTTAGTTATAGATTCTTTACCTTTAGAATTACCCCCGGGCGTCAGAATGGATCCGGAAAGTTTTTTCGTCAGCAGTACCCCTGCGCGTCAGAAGGTGGCGTCGGTCGACTCCGCGTTCGTCGTCGTGGTCGCCGGGATGACGTTGCAGTAGCTACATAGACGACGCCCTCGCGAGCCGTCAGTTCTGTACCAGACTTTCCGCACCAGAAGCGCAGAACCATGCAAGACACTGACCACTGGTGCACAAAACTAGGGCCCTGAAAGGATGTCCTTAACCCTAGAAGTCAGTTCGCAGAACGGGGAGGATGGGTGGGGCGGTAAGGAATCTATAACTAACATATGTTTCTTACAGATATATCGTTACCGAAGGCAAGTAACTTGTTCATCTGAAAGAAAGTTATAGATTCCTTACCTTTAAAATAGATACCCCAGCAATACCAACCCCGGAGGTGGGTCTGCGAACTAAGTTCACACCAGAAAGTCATGGAGAACAGAACGGCCAAAGAAGCCATATCTCCGGACTTGGCTGTCCAGGCAGTAGTGTTTAGTGAACGTGTGCAACGATGCCCACGTAGCTGCCTGACAGATGTCATTGAGGGGGACTCCTCGTCCCAAAGCAGTGGTAGCTGCCGTTGCCCTGGTGGAATGGGCGCGCAGCCCCACTGGATGCTCCTTCTTTGCCAAAGAATAGCATGCTTTGATGCACAAAACGACCCACCTGGAGATGGTCCGTTTGTGCACAGCCCGACCTTTCTTAGCGCCCACGTAACCAACAAAGAGCTGGTCGTCCACCCGGAATTGTTTTGTGCGATCCAAGTAGAAGGAAAGCGCACGTTTTGGATCCAGACGGTGGAGCCTCTCTTCCTCTTTTGAAGGATGCGGAGGCGGAAAGAAGGTGGGCAAAGTGATGGTTTGGCCAATGTGGAAAGTAGTAACCACCTTGGGAAGAAAGGAAGGTCTAGTTCTTAGGACGACCTTGTCCGGATGAACAGCCAGAAAAGGAGGCTTGGAAGAAAGTGTGTGGAGCTCACTCGCCCTGCGAGCAGAGGTGATGGCCACCAGAAAGGCAGTTTTTAAAGTTAAAAGCCTGAGAGGACAGTTATGTAGTGGCTCAAAGGGAGCGCACATAAGGTAAGTAAGAACCAAGTTCAAGTCCCACTGGGGCATTACGAAGGGAACAGGAGGAAAAAGATGAGTAATGCCCTTAAGGAATCTATTTACAACAGGGGACTTGAAAAGAGAAGGCTGATCAGGAAGCCTAAGAAAGGCTGAAATGGCTGAGAGGTAGCCCTTGATAGTGCCCAGAGCAGAGCCCTGCTGGGCCAAAGAAAGGAGGAACAAGAAAACCTCAGAAAGAGGGGCGAAAGGGGATCCACAGCCTTTGCTGTGCACCATGCCACAAATTTGTTCCATCGGCAGGAGTATACCGTCTTAGTAGAGGGACCCCTGGCTGCCAAGATAACATCACAGATTTCGGGAGGCAGGTCAAACGATGTCAACTGCCGCCGCTCAATCTCCACGCAAGGAGGTGGAGGCTGGACAGGTTCGGGTGGAGGACCGTCCCCTGCTGCTGCGACAGAAGATCCTCCCGAAGAGGCAGTCGGATCGGAGGATCGATGGCCATGTTGAGCAGCTCAGGATACCAGACTCTTTGTGCCCAATCCGGAGCCACAAGAATGACTTGGGCCCGGTCGTGCTTGATCTTCTTCAGCACTCTGGGCAGAAGTGGTATAGGCAGAAAGGCGTATAGAGTACCGCCACTCCACTCGCGACGAAAAGCGTCGCCTAGCGAGTGCCGCCTTGGAAATTCCAACGCGCAGAACTGCTGACATTGCGCGTTCTCTTCGGTGGCAAATAGATCTAAACAAGGCTCTCCCCACTGCTGAAAGAGACCTTGCACCACCTCAGAGTGAAGACGCCATTCGTGATCCATCATGCACCTGCGGCTGAGTTCGTCCGCCCTGGCATTCAAGGAACCTGCCAGGTGTTGAACCACTAGGGATATGCCCTGATGTTCCAGCCATGTCCAGAGACGGAGAGCCTCTTGACATAGGGTCCACGACCCCACCCCGCCTTGTTTGTTGCAGTACCACATGGCAGTGGTGTTGTCCGTGAACACCTGCACTACTCTTCCCCGGACAGAGGGAAGGAATGCTTTCAGTGCAAGACGGATCGCCCGAAGCTCCAGAAGGTTGATGTGGAGCTAGGACTCTGCCGGAGACCAGAGGCCTCTGATCTCCGCCTCCCCCATGTGGCCGCCCCATCCCAGAAGGGACGCGTCTGTCACCACTGTGTTCTGGTTGGGGAAGGGAGAGGGATCTGCCGTTGACCCAATCCTGGTTCATGAGCCACCACTGCAATTGTCGTGCAGTGCCCTCCGAGATCTGGACACAATCTGACAGATTCCCCTGATGCTGCGCCCACTGGAACTTCAGGTCCCACTGCAGAGCCCGCATATGCCACCTGGCATGATCTACCAGCAGGATGCAGGAGGCCATGAGGCCCAGCAGCCTCAGGGTCATCCTGACCGAAACCCGGGATAGAGGCCGTAAGATTGGAATCATAGCCCTAATATCCCGGACTCGCTATTCGGGAGGATAAACCAGAAACTGCATCGTGTCCAGAACCGCTCCGATGAAGAGGAGCTTCTGCGAGGGGGTCAGGTGTGACTTCGGCACATTGATGGAAAACCCCAGCGAATGCAGGAGGTCGGCCGTAGTCTGGAGGTGGGAAACGACTGCCTGGGGCGAGCCCACCTTCAACAACCAGTCGTCAAGATCGGGGGAAGACTGGAACACCTGAGCTGCGACCACCGCCATCACTTTTGTGAACACCCGAGGGGTGCTGGTAAGGCCAAAGGGAAGCACGGTAAACGAAGTGCTCGTGGCCTACCGTGAACCGCAGGCAACGCCGGTGGGCCGGCAGGATGGGGATGTGGGAATAAGCGTCCTGCAAATCCAATGCTACCATCCAGTCTCCAGGGTCGAGGGCAGACTAGACCTGAGCCAGGGTCAACATTTTGAACTTCTCCTTCCGGAGGAAGGGGTTGACGTCCCGGAGATCCAACATAGGACGCAGGCCCTTGTCCTTCTTGGGTACCAGAAAGTAGTGGGAACAACCACAACCTACTTCTGGGGAAGGATCGTGCTCTATGGCTCCCTTGGCCAAGAGAGCCGTAACTTCCTGTTGGAGAAGGGTCAGATGATCCTCCGACATGCGATGGTACTTGGGTGGCATGGGTGGAGGGGTTGTCTCGAAGGGGAGGGAGTAGCCCCTTCGGACTATTTGCAAAACCCACCTGTCCGACGTGATGGTGCGCCAGAGGGGGAGGTGATGGCGAATCCTGCCGCCCACTGGCGTGTGATGGGCCTGAAAGGTCTGACTAGGAGGGTTTGAAGGCTGCTGCAGAGGGGGCTGTGGTGGACTGGCCCGCCCTCTGGCCCCCAGAACCACGTCGGTGGTTCCCACGTCCCCGGCCGAGCTGAGGTGGAACAGCTGGCGCTGGCCTGTGGCTCTGAAAGGAACGTGTTGGGGCACCCCTTCCGTGGGGACGAAAGGGGCGAAAAGCAGACCGTGCATGGCACATGGTGGAGAGGCCCAAGGACTTGGCCGTAGCATGAGAGTCCTTGAAGCGCTCTAGCGCACTGTCTGCCTTGTCGCCGAACAGGCGACGGCAATCAAAAGGCATGTCCATCAAGGTGTTCTGGACATCCCCAGAAAAGCCAGTCGTCCTCAACCATGCTTGACGGCGAAGCGCCACCAACGTTGAAATGGTCCTACCAGTGAGTCGGCAGTGTCCAGTCCACAACGAATGGCGAACTTTGCTGCGTCTCTCCCCTCAGCAACAGCACGGGAGAGCACGGTCCGGGCCTCCTCCGGACACTGAGGCAGCACATGCGCCACCGTATCCCACACGGAGCGGGAATAACGGCCCAAGAGGCATGCGGTGTTCACCGACCGCAGCCCTAAGCTGGAGGAAGAAAACAGCTTCTTCCCAAGCTGATCCAGTTTCTTGGATTCCCTGTCCGGTGGTGCGGTAGGGAATGCTCTTTGGGACGCTGAGGCTTGGACCACCAAGCTCTCGGGGGAAGGGTGTTGGGAGAGGAAAGTGGGGTCGCCCGGAGCCGGGCGGTGGCGTCGGGCAACCATCCTATCCACAGGAGCCCCTGTGGTGGGCCTGGACCAGGTGCCCAAAAGGATGTCCGTAAGGGCCTCCTTAAACGGCAGCAGGGGCTCCGAAGAGCACGCTGCCGGATGAAGCACCTCTGTCAGGAGATTAGTCCTGACTGCCACAGTTGGTAGCTCGAGGTTTAGGGCCTCGGCCGCCCTACGCAACACCACTGCGTCTGACGCTCCCTCCTCCGTAGCCAAGGTAGGAGGAGACAACATGCCAAGGTCTGGTGAGGTGTCCAGACCACTGGCATCCCCCAGGTCCTCTCTCAAGTCCTGGTCGTACTCCAACTGAGCAGTCTTCCTCATCCTCCTCTGGCTGCCAAACTGGCTGAAAATGGCCAGGGTGGAATGCAGGCACAAAAGTACCCATCGGCGTCGGATCCAGCGTCGGCCGACGCCGGTCCGACTCCGTATCCACCTGGAGGTGGGAGCCGTGGTCGACACCGGCTGGAGGTCCAGCCGGCGTCGGCAGCGGACACGGTGCCGGTGGAGTTGGCGCCGGTGAAGATAACGGCTGCGAGCAGACACTCGACCTATACCCAACGGGATCAGAAATATATTGTGGTTCCCGCATCTTCAATTTACAAACAGCATCTCTAAAGTCGGCCTCTCGCATTAACCCCATATCAGAAGTACGAGGCTCCATCCAATTACTCAACTATTCAGTGCATATGCATCAGATTTCACTGGAACAATGACCAGTATTTGGGCATAGACAACGCACCGTCTGAACTCTAGATTTGCCCTTACCTGAAGTATTCAGTTCCTTATAAAATTATTTCTTTGGTGACCAGACAAGAATTTTACATCTGGAAAACTTTGAGGCTTTCCTGATGAAGGCGCATTACACGCCGAAACGCGCGTAGAGAAGATCAATTGTATAGCCACTCCCAAGAATACCGTTATATATAATTTGTATTGTATTTTTTGTCTATCGATTGTATGTTATGTCTCATCAAACATGTATGTTTGTCGATTCCACTGCATGTCTCTGAACATGGATGTTGAAAATACCAATTCATATATGTAACCAATAGATGGATAAATTGTGTTTCATAATGTTTTTAAATGAAATTTACATGAAAGAAATGAATTTTTAAAATAATTTTCCTGTACCCGAGTCCTATATATATATATATCATACATGTAAATTCTATGGCTTATTAACCTGTCTTCACTCTGATTTGCCTAGGGATTTTTCGCTCAATTGTATATTGCCCTGCCCTAGGAATTCAAAATTCTCTTTTCAGGGGGTCCTTGTTAATACATAGCAGAGTACACGGCACCTGCCTAATTGGAAAATAGTGATGACGGGGACCATATAGCACAGGCAAACCAGGGTATGGCACTGGGAAATTCAATATGCAGAAGCTTGGACACTGCATGTTCTCTGCAGTAGCAAGCAGATCGACCCTGGATTTTCCTAATTGTTGAAAGATGCCCTGTGCTATTGCCGAGTGTAGACACCATTCGTGATCTGCTAAGCAACATCACCCGAGTTATCTGCAATGGCATTTAAAGAACCTACCTGGTGTTGGGTGACCAGTGAAATAACTTAGGCATTCAGCCATTTCCAGAGACTGAGGAGTCACCTGGCACAAGACCCAAGATCCCACGCTACCCTGTTTGTAACAGTAGCACATGGCACTTGTGTTGTCCATGAGAACCTGCACCCAATCTCCCGTCATAGTCGGGTGGAACGCGTTCAATGCAAGCAAATCGCCCACCACTCCAACAAGTTGATGTGGGGGCAAGATTCTACTGGAGTCCTCTGATCTCCAACCTCTTCCAGATGACCTCCAAACCCAGCAACAATGAATCTGTCACAACAGTGAGATGGTCTGCTGCCGGTCTAACTGCATTTGAGCAGCCACACTGCAGTTCTATGGCAGTGCGCCCACTGAGACTTAAGATCTCACTACAGAGCTTGCATGTGTCACCTGGCATGGTCCACAACTAGTATGCAGGAAGCCAAGAGGCCATGAAACCTCAGAGCCACTCTGAGAACCCAAGTCTAAGGCTGAAACATCAGGATCATAGCACAATTGTCCTGCACTCACTGAGGCGGAGTAAAGGCACGGAAGAGCACAGTATCCAGGTAGGTTGGCTCGGATGAAGGGGAGCTTCTAGAAAGGAGTCAACTGTGAAATTGGTACATTGATGGAAAATCTCAATGATGTTAATAGGTCAGCCATCGTCTGGAGATGGTTTACGACTGTTTGAGGCAAGCCCACCTGAAGCAGCCAGTCAACAAGGTATAGGAATATCAGTACTCTCATATGGGCAGCAGTCACCATCAACTTCGTCAACACCCGAGACGCAATGGTGAGGCCAAAAGGGAGCCCTGCAAATTTAAAGTGCTCTTGGCCTACCTGAAACCGCAGATGTCTATGGGCTAATCATACAGGGATGTGGAAATAAATGTCCTGCAAATCCAACACTACCATCCAGTCTCCAGAATCTAGGGTAGAGAGAACTTGGGCCAAGGAGAGCATTGTGAACTAGTCCTTCTGAAAGAAGGAGTTCAGGTTGCACAGACCTAGAATGGCATGAAGGCCTCCTTCCTTTTTCAGCCCCAAGAAATATTTGGAGCAACAACCAGTCTGATCTTTGATGCCAGCACCCTCTCTATAGTTCCCTTGGCAAAGAGCGTGAACGTCACAGCGGAGAATGGAAAAGTGGTCCTTCAGGAGGTTTTGCAGTGTGAGAGGCGTGTGTTTGTGTGTGTGAGAGGCGTGTGTGAGAGGCGTGTGTGAGAGGCGTGTGTGAGAGGCGTGTGTGAGAGGCGTGTGTGAGAGGCGTGTGTGAGAGGCGTGTGCGAGAGGCGTGTGCGAGAGGCGTGTGCGAGAGGCGTGTGAGTGTGTGTGTCAAGTAGGGAAGAGGGTCACCATGTTCCACAACCTGAAGCACCCATTGGTCAGATATGCTAATCCTCCAGCCAGGGAGGTTAAAGGTGACCACACCTCCCACCAGGTAATCACATGCCACCAAAAACAAATTACAGTGGTTGTGCACATGTGCCGGAGGAGGGATGGGGCACTGGGCAGTAAGCCTGGACATTGGCAGCCAGCTCTGGACTCTACTTCGAAAGGCTTGGGAGTGCTGGTGCTGCTGAGCCTGGCTGGGGTGTCTTTGTAGGTGAGGACATGTTCCTTGCATACTGGAAACATTTTTGAAAAAGATTTAAGACAGGACTCCGACAAAAGTGAGAGAAAGTTCCAGATGGGCATCAGAAGGCGTGAAAATAAAGACCTTACATCAGTGCATGGTGGGGGCGCATAAGTAGTGTTCCTGACGTCACATCTGGGACAGTAGGGATCTGAAAAGAAGCCTACCAGTGTGTGAGGGAATTGCTGTTGAGAATTCTCCAGTCTGATGCCTGGGGGTATTCACAAGGTGAGGAATCTGCTGTTAGAAGTCTCTATCAGAATTATTTTATATTTAGCACAGAGTATCAACTTCAAAACAAATTACCAGGTTAAAACCAATATGCGAGCCGCAAGACCACATCACCAATTGCCACAAAGATAGCACCAGCCTGATAGTACTGTACACATAAACCTATCAATAGGCTTTTTTTCCTTAAGCTGTGCACGTCAATGTATATTGCACCAATTTTGAAAAGGTGTTTGATGTTGTTAAAGAAATGTAACATTTTCTATAACCAACCAGTGTACTGCAGAGCAATTTTGTAGAAATTAATTGAACATGAGGGCCATGTTTTGTGAGTTGTTCACCCTTCTTGGACCTCTGCACAAAGCAGACAGTCAGAGGAAGACACGGTCAGGAAAAGAGGTAGAAAGTTAGCAATGCATTTAGGAGGATTGGTTCCAAATACTCAATATCAGTAATAACTTCTGTACCTTTATCCCAAAACATTCTCTACAGATACTAGACTTATCCACATAGCACAGATACTAGACCTATCCTCTATATAAATGTTTTGGTCTGTTAACCGAGTTATTTATTATTCACTGTATATTTTCTGGTATTCAAATTATGCTAATTTTAGGTCTGGTTTTCCCAGCTCTTCCTACGAAAAGCCCCGAGTGACACTAGATGTGGCCATGGAAGACCATTTCTTTGGTACTTTCAAAAAAGCTTCTGTAGCCAGTCAAAAGAGGAAAGCCTTACAATCACCTCGGCTTTTTTTGGTATGATGCGTTTTGGCAATGCATACATTTATTTTGGTGGGTTAATTTCATTTACTTTTGAAAGACCCCATTCAGATTCGCAATGGATTAAAAGAACATACAAGGGAATGCATTCCTGTAGGAGTTAAACTCTTTATTCCATTCAGAGGCATCTGGCAAGTGGAGGCACATTGGGGACAAGTTACTGATGAAAAAATGATCCATTCTTTGTCTAACTGATTTACAGTATTACTTCCTACTGTAGCTATTCTCAAACAGCAAAATTCACCCAATCAGCTGAAAATAAAAACATGATTTACTATACTTACATTCTAGAAACAGATTACAAGATACCAGTCAGAAGAAGCACATGTATGTAAATTAAATTTCATTATGATCAATGTAAATCCTTTTAAGGAACTCTTGGACCTAAACTCAGGAATCAACTGGAATTCATAGTGATATGCAGTGGCAATTCATAGCTTCAGTCCTTTAAAGAATCAGACAAAGTCAATATACTTCTAACTCAAGTCACATGGTCAAGAAGAATTCAAAATAGGTTTTCTTTGTTAAAATGATATAATGGAGATTTTTTAATCTACTAAATAATACATGAGGGAAAACATGTTGGATCATTTCTGAAAATTGTTAATCGGTGCAGTCAAGAGTATTGTGAGGAATTGCCTATTCTATAAAAGAAATGCCTCTATTTCAATATGTATCTAGGAGGTAGATAATCAAAAAAATTAAACGCATATTTTTGCTAGCTGTGCCCCTCAATACCGTGCAGTATGGAGATTTGGATCATCTTATGCACAAAAAAGGTCAGATATAACTGTGTGGCTGCTTATTCCACACACCAGTCCTTATATACTATGTGTTGCCACATTTCTTATCTGAGGTAGACTGAAGTTTAAAGAAACTTGAATGTACATTACCACAATCATTCAAATTACAATCTAAAATTAAAATAATTTGGTACCTTTCTTTTAGTCCCTGACATGTTACTCATTTCCGCTTAAATGGTTAGTTGCAATTATGTTCAGAAACCCTGCTGTATCTTTTGTAAACAAGGCTGAAAAGTTGTTTGTAATCGTTCAACATAAATCAATATGGCCCATTACAGTGGCTGGATATGTAAACTTAGTCTTTAGGGATCTTTTTCAAACCATTTTTGACAGTTTTCCTGTTTTACAAAAACTGAAATCAAGTTGAAATGATCTATTAAAAGCACTGGCTTACCACCTCACAAATGCTCTATCAGATCAAATATATCATTCAACTTAAGATGAAGCTTGCTCCTTTCACAAAAATAAGTCCAAATGGGCCACAAATGTTTCAGTGTAATATATTAATAGGTAGTGATGGATAACAGCACAATTTACGTGTTCAACTAAGCAGCACCAAAACTAAAAAGAAAATGATGCAGCGTTCTTAAAATATTTTCCCAGCTCCAGTCACTTGCCATTATTTTTTCTGTCCCCAAATAAGTATAGTTACAAAGTTGTACATCTAGTCTTAAAAGAAAAATAAACTGCATCGCTGCAATCAGTATCTTGGCATGATTTGATAGGTTTTTAACATTCGCTTCATTCTTAACACATGATTGTGTTGAACACCTCAGAAAAACTGAAGCACGATTTTTACTTCTCTTACTCCCATCAGCCAGCAGCTAGATGTAACATTTTATGTGTTACATGTATAAGGTTGTGGAAATTCTAGCTGGTGACCATATTAATTTTATTTTTTTATTAAAAAATAAAATGCTCAAAAACTATTAGCTTCATAAAGTATACAAATTCCAAAAAAAGCAAAAAGGAACAATTTCCCATTGAGGTACTAAATGCCTGAGGTAGTTTAGTAAAATGCATATTTATATTTTTGTGCCCTGGTCACACCATTCAACACTTCCCTTAGGTTATTCATGCCCGAGTTAAGTAAAAATGTAGCCAAAATTAAAAAATGACACTTCACAGGGCTAAAGTATAAGCCCATCCCTCTCTATTCCTGGTATGCAACGGGGTATAGAAGAGCAATGCCTTTGCTGTTTTAAACCAATCAACCCAGAAGAGAAAGCATAATTAAACCAGGCTCTAAAATTGTTGGCGATTAAAAAAACTAGGTTAATTTGTTAGAATAAAACAAAAAGGAAGTGAAGGGATTTCTTATTTTAACGCTGGATTTCAAATCTTTGAGCCTAAAGTAGACATTAACCACAGAGAGAGGGGTTCAAAGTTTGCTTAGTCCTCAAACAGGTAACTGTTTAAATGGCACTTTTTCAGATCGGACCAACTGTGATGGAGTATCCATCTGTTCACAGTCTGTCTTTGGTCGGGCATCTATCTCGATAAAGGGTCAATTGCAGAACTTTTATTTTCTTCTCGATTGCGGCTGTCCACTTTGTGCTGTCTTTTGCTGCTGTTGCTGTTGTCTTCTCACCATCGTCAGAATTTCCTGAATTTTCCTTTGAGCAAGCTGTAAAAAGAAGAACAAACTATATGAAATGTTTTCTCACATAGGATACTTTGGAACTCTGTACCCTTTCCCGATTCAAGTCATCTGGATAAACACACAAAACTCCAATAAAATAAGGAAAACAAATATCATTAGAGAAGCACAACTTTCCTAGACCTTTATTTTACACTGTGTTATAGTTGAGACATTTGATGTTACCGGACACACACATCCCTTCTGCAGCTTTGTTCTCAGTATAGGGACCGTCCTTACATGCGTACATCAGTCCAGATAAAGACAAGCCTCTGAAAGCAGCCACTAGCAGTAGAATATAACCACAGAAACTTTTTGGCAAGACAGGAGGTTCGCATTATGCATCAACTTTTACTCACTCTTCTGAACTGCAAACACTTAAGATCCAAGAATCCGAATACTGAATGAACGCACAAAGAATCTGAATCCTCAAGTCCCATAGAGCCTCCTTGTCCAACATTTCCTTCATTTGCTGCTTTTGAGCAGATAAGTACTTGCTTTTGTATTAACTGATTTTAAACTTAATTAAGCTTATTTGGTATGAGCAATTGATAAGACAGATGACTGATGTAGGAGTTTACTCAATTTATGGGTTAGGGAAGTCTGTTTTAGGCATGTGTGCGTTTTATAACAAGGGAAAGTACAGTTTATAAGCTTTAGCAGTTATATTTAAAATGTTTTTAGTCTTGAAAGTATGTCGATCGCAAAATTTAAATGCAAAGTTAATTTTTTACCTTACAGGATCCCACGGCTCTGAATCATGTGTTGTGAAGAGAAAGGGCAGTCGACATTTGAGTAAGTATGTCGGTGGCCAACTTCATTATGGGCACTCAGCCGTGTTGGACGCATTTCATTATTACGCAGATGTTTTTTTTTTTTTTTTAAAAGGTGGTGCTAGTTTTTAAACGCACACTTGTTTCAACAGTACCATGAGCATATGTGCACATAACTAGTCAACGCGGTATTTGCAGTTGCTTGCATTACGATCAGCTGTCATCCTACTTGAGCATCCATACGCACTTAGATTAAAGAAAAGCTGTGGATCAGTTTAAAGATTTAAGGGAAGAAAAACAGGATAAAGCAAATTAAAGAATTATTTGTTTTTTTAGTAAACAAGTATAAAACCAACAAACGTTAATATGAGTTATCAGGAGAGTGCAGATGCGGCTAGTTAGGAGTACATTATAAGGTAGATATCTTAAGTACTTAAAGAGGCACAGCCGGAAACAGCGAAATCTGTATTAAGGGCTAAAACTAATTATTTTAATTTAGATTAGGATTATTATTCCATTTCAGAAGGTGAAGAAAGATCCAATAGAGGCCCAGTTGGGAAAAAACTAGAAGCATTTGGACAATGATATTGGAAGGATGAGAGTGCAAATTGGCTCACATGAGATGGATGTCCAATGCGGCACACAAAGAAGGCATGATGTTCCTGCAAATGAAGGACTATCATTAAATACTTTGCAACAGACTGAAAATTAATAGATGAATTTAAGTTAGATCTGAAATCTAGTGATCAAACAATAAGTTTGGGGAGGGAGATCGCATTAAAAATATGGTAAAAAAAAGTCTATAAAAATTCCTGAGAGATAAACTGCTTAATCCTAAGGAAATTAGGCATCCTAGGAATTCTGACTGGAGGCCTTTATAGCATTTGGCAGAATACATTAAATTCTGGATTAGAAAGCCATTGGAAAAGGAGGAAAGGAACATTATGAGAGCACAATGTTTGAGGCCAGCAATTGATGAGAAGGAAACTATGACCAAATTGGAACACAAAACTCGTAACCTATCTCTTTAAGATGGATAGAGAGCCAAGAAAGGGTTTCAGAAATATACTAAAGCAGAGTAAAGATACGCTGTTGGATGTGTTGGGTCCATTAGATAGAATATTTGATTTAAGAGTTGTTAAAGAGAACGATCTGGATATATATCACTTAAGAGGTTTTTGTCAGCGGGCTACGTTTCCTTGGAAATACAAATGCTGGTCTATAGCAGAGACTCAAAGCAGTATTAATGTGCAGTAGCTCAAAGTTAGGAGATCTGGCCGAAAATAATCTAGTGAAGTGGCCAGAAGGCTTATTGTTTGGAGAAGGAAGAGTCCAATCATAGGGGAAGTATGTGCAAATATGCACAACACTGGAAAAAGAACAATCCCACATGCATAGAGTGTTTGGGGAAAATGTATGTGTCAAGGCGAGGAGGAGAGGACAACCTTATGTCCGTGATTAGTATAAGCCCCGGTACACAGGATATCGGAATAGATGAGCTTATAGAAGAAACCAAGGATTGCCTCTTTCCCCAAAGAGGAAACTGAGGCAGAACTAGGTCAACAAGGTATGAAGCAAAATAACAGCTCAGGACAAAGTGAAAGAGAATTTTATCTGCTTTCACCCAGAGAATAGTGAGGAGATGGTTGAGATTATCAGAATCAATGGAAAATATTACAAAAGATCACTGGGTATTTATTTGCTACAACAGGTTATGTAATAGAGTTAAATTCAAAACCAATACAAACAAAGGAACCAAGGGACTGATGTTTCCAACAAGAATTAGAGGACATTGTTTTTAGCAGAAGTGGTGCAAATGCTAGCAAAAGATGCCATAATAAAGGTGTACAACAGTCAGGTCGGATTTATAAGTACTCTGGTTTCTGGTGGATAGAAGAGAGAAAAAAAACAAAAAAAGACATGCGTTGCAGACCGGTGGAATTTCAGACCACTGAATTATGTGATCTAAAGAAATCAAAATGTAATGGATTCATTCACTGAAAGATGGTTTTAGGAATTTGATTGGATTGCGAAAATGGATTTCAAAGATGTAATTTTCACAATTCCAATAGCCTTGGAGAGTCACTGTTACCTGTAATTCAGATAAAAGGGTCATTTATATCTATTTCAATGCCTTTCATTTGGACTTTCAGCAGCCTCCTGGTGTTTTACGAAGGTGTTAAGACCAGAAACAGGTTTTTTTGTTTGTTTTTTAAGAGCGAGAGGAATAAGATTGATTATTTATTAAGACAACATATTGACTATGCATGAGAATATGGATGTGTTGAAATAGATGTTTTGGGTAAGGAGTTATTGGAGTCCTTAGGTTTCATTGTCAATCTGGAAATGTCAATTTTACAGCCTTTTCCAAGCATGGAGTTTCTAGGTTTCTTAGTGGATACAGTCAAAGTACAGTTATTACTGACAGAGAAAAAAAATCAAGATAAGACGAGAAGTGAAGATTTTATCAAAGAGACAAGAGGTGAAGTCCAGAGAATTGGCACTTGTGAGTAGCATTTTCTCTTTGAGGCAGTATTTTCAGGCACTTTAACTACAGGGCTTTGCAGATTTTGAAGTCTTCAAGTCTTTCAAAAGGCCTATTGCATGGGGACAATGTGCTAATGTCTTTAGAAGCAAAGGAGGTTTTGATTTGGAAGATGGAAAATTTGAAAGCATGCAATGGTCAAGCCATTTTTTGATACAAGACCAAATTATGTATTGGAAACCAACACAAGCAACTTTTCAGGCTGTTTGGAGTGGATCTTTGTGTCCCAATTGACTTTTTAGTTGGAGACCGGATCCAGGAGCAATAGCTGTGGGTGCTTTCAGTCAAGATTTGAAAGAAATGTGAGGTTATGTATTTCTTCCTTCCTCTATGAAAGTTTTGATTCAGGTGAGGAGACCGTTGTTAGTTTGAGTTGGCAACTCCTTTTTGGACAACTCAGGATTGGCAATACCATATTTGATAAGATCATGCAGTGGTCTGTTAAGAGGAGTGGAGGAAGCAGAGCATACTTTGGAAGAGATGGGTTCACTCAACCTTCTAGTGTGGAAGATTACAGGAAATCGGGAAGATTTGCAGAGCTGTCTGGAACAACCTCAGAACTCATCAGTGAGCCTCAGGCACCAGGTACAAAAAAGATACAGGAGTGCAGGGGGTGTCTGGTTATGTTAGTTCGTGGCAAAGGATCTCGATCCAGTAGATGATGATGGGTGCTATTTGTTTTGACGAATTTGTTTAGAAAAGGTTCGACTTACAGAACAGTTGATTATTACAGATCAACTATAGTAGCTGCATATTTTTTGGTAGAAGGAAAGTCAATTCGCAGAAGTCTTTCGGTTTGTACAGTAATAAAGGGTATTAATTTAAAGAGACCTCTCTTAAGTATAGGTATGAATCCATTTAGGATGTTCATTTAATTTTCAAGCAGTTTTTATTAATTAATTAGTTATATTTGGCTTCCTTCAGGAGAGTATCAGATCTAAGAGCACTGGAAGTTAGTAGGAGATTTTATTAACCTAATGTAATTACGTTTGAAATATGGAGAAGGACAAAAACTATGTTGGATCTGCTTCTTTATCCAAGATTTGTTAATTGTTCAAAGTTGTGTGTTGTACGGAGCATCAAGGAATAAGAAGCGAGGATATTAAAGAGAGGTGCCGTGTGAATCAATTATTAATTTCTTATGTGAAACCATTTAAGGGTGTTTCGGCAGCTACCATTGCAAGATGGTAGAGATCAGTTATGATGGAGGCAGGTATATATTTATCTCAATTTACAGTACATTCTATCAGTTACCACAGCGAGTAAGGTTATCACAGAGGGAAGATTAGAGGAGATTTTAAATGCAGCAGATAGGTCTAATGCTGATGTGTTTATGAAACTTAATTTGAAACCAATTAAGCATGTAACAAGCTGTGCTTTGAAAGGCTTGAATATACATAATGCTAGCCTCGTGTCTTGCCTAAAACTGCAGATTCTCATAGGTTTACTGCATAGATAATCGCAATTTTATTAAAGACAAGGAGGCTAGCACTATACCTCCTTCCCACAATTGGGAGAGGGATCGGACAAGTTACCTTCTGATTTAGTGTTCAGTAAAAGGAAAAAAAGATGTAATTTGTTAACTCTAAAAGGTATAAGTTGATAAGATTTATTTAAGATATAAAAGATAATGTTATTTTATACTGCAGTGAATCAATAGACGAGATTGGTTGTTGTGAAGAGGACAATGATCAAATAAGAAATCAGCAACAAAAGAGGAACTAAACGGTGGACAAGGACTACATGGGACTGGAGAATTCTAAATCTTTGTATGTTCATTCAGTGTTTTAATTCCTGAATCTTCAAAGTATGCTGCTCAGAAGAGTGAATAAACGTTAATGCACAATGCAGTAAAACTATGAGAATCTGCATTATCTTGCCAAAAGAGGGCCTACAAAAGCCTGTGTGTTTGGAAAATCTATTATACCTCACCTCAAGAGCATTAGGAACAAAAGAGCAATGCTCAAATGGTAAAGCAATATACTCAATGTCTAGATGGAGGAAGCAGGACTTGATTGCATGTTTTTCTGTCTCAGCATCGTTTGCCTCAGTGATGAGGTGAAGAATAAAGGGTACTTGCACCGAGGAGAAATCAACCCTGTATGGGTAAAAATTTGCAAAATATTAATGCACAAGTTACTAACTTGTGTAACGATATATCTGTAAGAGACAGTAGTTAGTGACAGATTCCTTACCTTAGAATATCCCCAGGCGTCAGGCTGGATCCGGAAAGTTTTTGCGAAGCAGTACCCTTGCGCGTCGGTAGGCGGCGTCGTGCGGCTCCGCGTCAGTCGTCGGCGTCGTGATCGCTGGGATGACGTCGCGGGCAGTACTTAGACGCCGCCCCTGCGCGCTGACGTCAGTTCTGTACACGACTTTCCGCGCCAGGAACGCAGAGCCATGCAAGAAGCTGACATAGGTGTCTGAAAAATACTAGGGCCCTGAAAGGGATGTCCTTAACCCTAGAAATCAGTTCGCAGAACGGGAGGATGGGTGGGCGGTAAGAATCTGTCACTAACTAATGTCTCTTACAGATATATCGTTACACAAGTTAGTAACTTGTGCATCTGAAAGAGACACATTAGTGACAGATTCCTTACCTTAGAATAGATACCCCAGCAATACCAACCACGGTGGTGGGTCTGCGAACAAAGATCAGACAAGGAAGTCCCGGAGGACAGAACGGCCAAAGAAGGGACGGACCTGACTGTCAAGGCAGTAATGCTTAGTAAACGTGTGCAGCGAGGCCCACGTAGCTGCCTGACAGATAACCGGCAGCGGAACACCGCGGCCCAAGGCCGTGGTAGCAGCCGTTGCCCTGGTGGAATGGGCACGCAGCCCAACAGGAGTCTCCTTCTTAGCCAAAGAATAGCAGGCTTTGATACACAAGGTTACCCAGCGGGAGATGGTTCTCTTGTGCACCGCCCGACCTTTTTTGGCGCCCACGTAGCCAACAAAGAGCTGGTCATCCACCCGGAAGTGTTGTGTGCGGTTGATATAAAAAGAAAGCGCACGTTTTGGGTCCAGACGGTGGAGCCTCTCTTCCTCTCTGGAAGGATGCTGAGGCGGAAAGAAGGTGGGCAAAGTGATGGTCTGCCCAATGTGGAAGGCAGTAACCACCTTAGGCAAGAAGGACGGACGCGTCCTAAGAACAACCTTGTCTGGATGGACAGACAGAAAGGGAGGTTTGCATGAAAGAGCCTGGAGCTCACTCACCCGCCGAGCGGAGGTGATGGCCACCAGAAAGGCTGTCTTCAGAGTGAGAAGACGAAGAGGACAGTTATGTAGAGGCTCAAAGGGAGCGCACATAAGAAAGGTAAGAACCAAGTTCAAGTCCCACTGAGGCATTACAAACGGAACAGGAGGGAAGAGGTGTGTAATGCCTTTTAGAAACCTGTTAACAACAGGGGACTTGAAAAGGGAGGGCTGATCAGGAAGCCTGAGGAAGGCTGAGATGGCACAAAGATAGCCCTTGATGGTACCCAGGGCAGAACCCTGTTGGGCCAGGGAAAGAAGGAACAGAAGAACCTCAGAAAGAGGGGCAGAAAGGGGATTCACAGCCTTTGCTGTGCACCATGCCACAAACTTGTTCCACCTGCAGGCGTATACCACCTTAGTGGAGGGACGCCTGGCTGCCAGAATCACATCACAAACTTCGGGAGGCAAGTCGAAAGGAATCAACTGCCGCCGCTCAATCTCCACGCAAGCAGGTGGAGGCTGGACAGGTTCGGGTGGAGGACCGTCCCCTGCTGCTGCGACAGAAGATCCTCCCGAAGAGGCAGACGGATCGGGGGATCTACGCTCATACTGAGTAGCTCGGGATACCAAACTCTTCGAGCCCAGTCCGGAGCCACAAGAATGACTTGGGCCCGGTCGTGCCGAATCTTCTTCAACACTCTGGGTAGAAGTGGTATAGGCGGAAAGGCGTACAACAGACCGCAACTCCACTCGCGACGAAAAGCGTCGCCGAGCGAGTGCCGCCTTGGAAATTCCAACGCGCAGAACTGATGACATTGCGCGTTCTCTTCGGTGGCGAATAGATCTAACCAAGGCTCTCCCCACTGTAGAAAGAGTCCTTGCGCCACTTCCGAGTGAAGACGCCATTCGTGATCCATCATGCACCTGCGGCTGAGTTCGTCCGCCCTGGCGTTCAGGGAACCTGCCAGGTGTTGAACCACCAGGAACATGCCCTGATGTTCCAGCCATGTCCAGAGGCGCAGAGCCTCCTGACAAAGGGTCCACGACCCCACCCCGCCTTGTTTGTTGCAATACCACATGGCGGTGGTGTTGTCTGTGAACACCTGCACCACCTTCCCTTTGACAGAGGGAAGGAATGCCTTGAGTGCAAGTCGGATCACCCGGAGCTCCAGAAGGTTGATATGGAGCCGGGACTCCGCCGGAGACCAGAGGCCTCTGATCTCCGCCTCTCCCATGTGACCGCCCCACCCCAGAAGGGACGCGTCCATCACAACTGTGTGCTCTGGCTGGGGAAGGGAGAGGGATCTGCCCATGACCCATTGCCGGTTCGAGAGCCACCACTGCAACTGTTTTGCAGTCCCCTCCGAGATCTGGACGTGATCGGACAGGTTGCCCTTGTGCTGCACCCACTGGAACTTCAGGTCCCACTGCAGAGCCCGCATATTCCATCTGGCATGAGTGACCAGCAGGATGCAGGAGGCCATGAGGCCCAGCAGCCTCAGGGTCATCCGTACCGAAACCCAGGATAAAGGCTGAAAGATCGGAATCATAGCCTGAATATCCCGGACTCGCCGTTCGGGAGGATAGGCCCGAAACTGCGTCGTGTCCAGAACTGCTCTGATGAAAAGGAGCTGTGGAGAAGGAATCAGATGCGACTTCGGCACATTGATGGAGAACCCCAGTGAGTGCAGGAGTTCAGCCGTAGTCTGGAGGTGGGAGACGACTGCCTGGGACGAGCCCGCCTTCAGCAGCCAGTCGTCGAGGTAGGGGAAGACTGGAACCCCTGCCCGGCGCAGATGAGCTGCGACCACCGCCATCACTTTCGTGAACACCCGAGGGGCACTTGTAAGGCCAAAGGGGAGCACGGTGAACTGAAAATGCTCGAGGCCTACCGTGAACCGCAGGTAACGCCGGTGGGCTGGCAGGACGGAGATGTGAAAATAAGCGTCCTGCAAGTCCAACGCTACCAACCAGTCTCCAGGGTCGAGGGCAGTCAAGACCTGAGCTAGGGTGAGCATCTTGAACTTCTCCTTCCAGAGGAAGCGATTGACGTTCCGGAGGTCCAAGATAGGACGCATGTCCTCCTTGTCCTTTTGGGCACCAGGAAGTAGTGGGAGTAGCAACCACGTCCTACTTCTGGGGTCGGAACATGCTCGATGGCCCTCTTGGCCAAGAGGGCCGTGACTTCCTTCTGCAGAAGTACCAAGTGATCCCCTGACATGCGGTGGAATTGAGGTGGCATGGCTGGGGGTGGTCTCGAAGGGGAGGGAGTAGCCCCTTCGGACAATGTCCAAGACCCACCTGTCCGAGGTGATGGGACGTCAGTGGTGAAGGTGATGGCGGACCCTGCCCCCTACTGGCGTGCTGTGCACCGGAAAGGAGGGACTAGGAGGGCTTGGAGGCCGCGGACGGGTTGGAGGTGGTGGCCTGACCCGCACGCTGGTTGCCCGAACCGCCACGGCGGTATCCACGTCCTCGGCCACGCGAAGACGCTTGCTGCGCGGGCCGGTGGCTGGGCAGCTGACGTGACTGGGCGCCCCTTCCATGGCCACGAAAGGGGCGAAAAGCAGAGGTGAGCGGAGGGCGTACAACAGAAAAGCCCAGGGACTTGGCAGTAGCCCGTGAGTCCTTAAAACGCTCCAGCGCATGGTCTGCCTTTGAACCAAAAAGACCGACTCCATCAAAGGGCATGTCCATGAGTGTATTCTGGACATCACCCGAGAAACCAGTTGTTCTCAGCCAGGCGTGGCGACGTAGCGCCACCGTCGTCGCAAGCGATCTGCCCAGCGAGTCTGCGGTATCAAGGCCACAACGTATGGTGTATTTAGCCGCATCTCGCCCTTCCGCAATGGCGCGGGTAAGCAGTGTCTGGACCTCCTCAGAACACTGCGGCAAAACAGCCGCCACCGAATCCCACAGGGAGTGGGTATATCGACCCAAAAGGCAAGCGGTGTTGACAGACCGCAAGCCAGCACTGGAGGAAGAAAAAGCCTTCTTCCCAAATTGGTCCAGGCGTTTGGATTCCCTATCCGGAGGGGCGGTAGGGAAGGCGGTTTGGGAGGCAGAGGCTTGGACAACCAAGCTCTCGGGGTGGGATGTTGGGAGAGAAACAAGGGGTCGCCCGGAGCAGGGCGATGGCGTCGGGCCACGTTCCTATCCACAGGAGCCCCTGTGGTGGGTTTGGACCAGGCACCCAAAAGAACGTCAGTGAGTGCATCATTAAACGGCAGCACAGTCTCCGAGGAGGAAGCCGCCGGCTGAAGCACTTCTGTCAGGAGGTTAGTCCTGACGGCCACAGTAGGCAATTGGAGATGTAAGGCTCCAGCTGCTCTACGCAACACCGTTGCAAAATTAGCTCCCTCCTCCGTAGCCACGGGAGGAGACAGCATGCCAGTGTCAGGGGAGGTGTCTAGACCACTGGCATCCCCAAGTTCCTCAGCCCAGTCCGGATCATACTCACACTGTTGTGTGAGAGGGTCCTCAGACCCCTCCCAGCTCTCCTGGTCCTCCTCTTGTTCAAAATATGGAGGAGGAGGGACATTTGGGACTCAAGGTCTCATCGGCGCCGGAGTCGAGCGACGTCGGTCCGGCTCCATGTCCGGAGCCGGAGAGAGCCGGGGACCGACGCCGTCCGGAGCCCCGGACGGCGTCAGGAACGGCACCGGGGACGTCGGCGTCGGCGGAGGCGTGGTTAGGTCAACCGGCGTCGATGGGGGTTGCGGTACCACCGGAGCCGGGATCGAGGCCAGGGCCGGAGCAGAGGCCGGGATGAAGGCTGGTGGGACAGGCGGCGCCGGGACCGGAGTCGACGGCGGCGCCGGGGCAACCCCATCAGGGCCCGCGGGGCCCGAAGGCGCACCGGAGGGACCTGAAGGCCCGAAGAGGCGGGCCATGGCCGACAGGAATTCCTGTATTTCGGCGGGAGTCGCCCCCGAACCCGGAAAGGACGGGTAATGCGGGGGCGGCTCTACAGGCATGTCCGGGGCCGCGGGGACGGTGCCGACTGGGGCCTCAGCCGAGTCGCGAGACCGGCGAGGCGAAGTCTTAGAGCGATGATGCTTCTTAGACTTTTTGTGCTTCGACTTACCCGAGGAGCGCGAAGACTTGGACTCCGCGACTGGCCCCTCGACCTCTCCCGGGACCGGGGCTTGGTGCGGCGCGGAGCCGACTGCCGGACCTCGAGTAGCTTTCGAGACCGCTCTCGCAAAGCCTTCGGGTGAAGTTTCCGGCAGTCAGGGCACGACTTTGTGTCGTGGTCTCGGCCGAGACAGAAGAGACACTCCAGATGCGGGTCCGTGATCGACATCATGCGACCACAGGCGCCGCATGGCTTGAAGCCGGGCATCCCTACGACACCTAGGAGTCGTGAAGACTCGAAAAATAAACAGTGAAAAAATTCACAATAAAGTTAGTCAAAAATTGACTAGGGCACTGCTCTTCCCGGATCTGCGCTTACTGGCGCGGAAAAAGAAGAACGGACGTCAGCGCGCAGGGGCGGCGTCTAAGTACTGCCCGCGACGTCATCCCGGCGATCACGACGCCGACGAGCGGACGCGGAGCCGCACGACGCCGCCTACCGACGCGCAAGGGTACTGCTACGCAAAAACGTTCCGGATCCAACCTGACGCCTGGGGATATTCTAAGGTAAGGAATCTGTCACTAACGTGTCTCTTTCAGATATAGGATATATAGTAGTGACACGCTAAGTCAGAAATATGGCCGCATATGTTGGCACAGAAAGTACCAGAAGAAGAGATGTGGGGGAAAAGGAGTGTTGCTGATGACCCAATCTCGCTGCCCTACGCCTTATAACTTATCTGTTATATTTGGGCTAATTGGCATTAGTTGTCCCATCCAGGACTTCTCAGGTAACTTTGTGCCTAGTATTCTGGAATGGTTTCCTGAGGGCCAACACACCTTCCTAATGGCATTATGCTCGTTACTGATGTCCCCTCCCACATCTTCAGGAACCTGATGAGACCCTTGAATCTAGTGTGGGTGGAAACGTTGTAGACACCAAGGAGTAACACTAATTATTTAAGGATTTGCTAATATATGGACTATCAAAAATATTTTAGTGGATTTTTTACTAGTTGATCAGCCGAGTATATAGCCTAGTGACATATTTGCTTTACATTGTGGTTTTATGGGCTTTGCACTGAGGTCACACTGTACTGTTTAAGCACTGTCATTAGTATTGTTTGTTGTAAATACTTAGCAGTCTGTGTTGTATATAAACCTGTGTCTTACATAAATGAACAAGTTACTTACCTTCGGTAACGATATATCTGTGAGAAACATAGGTTAGTTATAGATTCCTTACCTTAGAATCTAGGTGTCAGACTGGATCCGGAAAGTTTTTCGTCAGCAGTACCCCTGCGCGTCTGAAGGTGGCGTTGGTCGACTGCGCGTCCGTCGTAGGCGTCGTGGTCGACAGGATGACGTCGCGGAAGTTACTTAGACGCCGCCCTCGCGCGCTGACGTCAGTTCTGTACACAACTTTCCACGCCAGAAGCGCAGAGCCATGCAAGACACTGACCACTGGTGCACAAAACTAGGGCCCTGAAAGGACGTCCTTAACCCTAGAAGTCAGTTCGCAGAACGGGGCGGATGGGTGGGGCGGTAAGGAATCTATAACTAACCTATATTTCTTACAGATATATCGTTGCGGAAGCTAAGTAACTTGTTCATCTGAAAGAAACAGTTCTAGATTCCTTACCTTAGAATAGATACCTCAGCAATACCAACCCTGGAGGTGGGTCTGCGAACCAAGTTCACACCAGAAAGTCCTGGAGAACAGATCGGCCAAAGAAGCCGTCTCTCCGGACTTGGCTGTCCAGGCAGTAGTGTTTCGTAAACGTGTGCAGCGATGCCCACGTAGCTGCCTGACAGATGTCAGGCGACCCCTGACCTTGACTGGTAGGTCGCTCCCCCACCACTCAGCTCCGTCTTTGTGCCCTGCTGCTGCCAGCTGATTGTGCTCGTTTTTTCCTCTGTGCCCTGCTGCTGCCCCTGATTGTGCCCG
The DNA here is from genome assembly GCA_963921515.1 of Calotriton arnoldi. Lineage (NCBI taxonomy): Eukaryota > Metazoa > Chordata > Amphibia > Caudata > Salamandridae > Calotriton > Calotriton arnoldi. The sequence continues at coordinate 495,899 of CAWUFW010003828.1, forward strand.
TTTTTTCCTCTGTGCCCTGCTGCTGCCCCTGATTGTGCTTGTTTTTTCCTCTGTGCCCCCTTGCTGCCCCTGATTGTGCTCGTTTATTCCTCTGTGCCCCCTTGCTGCCCCTGATTGTGCCCGTTTTTTCCTCTGTGCCCCCTTGCTGCCCCTGATTGTGCTCGTTTTTTTCCTCTGTGCCCCCTTGCTGCCCCTGATTGTGCTAGTTTTCCTCTGTGCTTGTTTCCCGCCGCTGCGCCCCCGCCCCCTCACTGCCCATTCGCTGCCCCATTCCCTGCTCCTCCCTCCCACCTCCCCATTTATGGCGGCCGCTGCGTGGCTGCGCAGCGGGCGCGCCTAAGGCAAGCCCGTCTGCGCCCATCCACGCCTGGACCGCGCCCAGCGCCAGAACCCCTGGTCCGTGCATCTCCCGCCACATCAACAGACGCCGATACGACGCCAGCACCCTCCACGCACTCAACCCCGGAAAAGATCACGCCTGCTACCGGGTCACCCCGAAGCGCACCCAAGGGCCCTTCACCTGCCGGAACTGCAGCTTCGCCAGCACCCGCCCCGCCAAACCACCGCCCAGGAAAGAACCCAACTACCTCAGATGCATCCTCCTCAACACCCGCTCCGCCCGCAAACACGCCATCGAACTCTGGGACCTTCTCGACTCAACCTCCCCAGACGTCGCCTTCCTGACGGAGACCTGGCTGAACCCCGCTTCAGCCCCCGACATCGCCATTGCCATCCCGGATGGCTACAAGATCACCCGCAGGGACCGCACCAACGGAGTCGCAGGAGGCCTCGCCATCGTCCACAGGAACACCCTCAGAGTCTCAACCAACACCGACGACACCCTCAGCAACGCCGAACACATGCACTTCCATATCCACACCGATCCCAACACCACCCTCAGAGGAACCCTCATCTACAGACCCCCCGGACCCCGACCACAGTTTAGCGATTCCATCGCTGACTTCGTCAGCACACACGCCATCGCCTCCACGGACTACATCCTCCTCGGGGACCTGAACTTCCACCTCGAGAACAACAAGGACACCAACTCCACCACCCTGATCGACAACCTCGCCACCCTCGGACTCAGACAGCTCGTGACTACACCCACCCATGCCGCCGGCCACACGCTCGACTCCATCTTTTCCGCAAGCCCACACGTCTCCTTTAACCACACCTCCGAACCCCACTGGACCGACCACCACTGCATCCACTTCACCTACAGGAAGCCCACCACGCACCACCGCACCCAACAAATGCCTCGCCGCTGCTGGAGCAGAGTCACCGAAGACCAGCTAACCACCACCCTCGCCCTGAGCCCACCCACCAAACCCTCCGACCCAGACACCGCCGCCCGCAACCTCAGACAGTGGATCGACGACTGCGCCAACACCCTCGCCCCGCTCAAGAATCCGCCCAACAGCCACACCAGCAAGAAAGCCACCTGGTTCACCGAAGACCTCCAGGCCTCCAAACGAACATGCCGAAAACTGGAGAAGATCTGGCTCCACGAACGGACAGCTACGCAGCCCACAAGAGCGCCACCCGCAGTCACCATCACCTCATCAGATCCGCCAAAAGGGCCTCACTCAAAGACCGCCTAGACAACAACGCACACAACAGCAAAGAGCTCTTCAACATCGTGAAGGAACTCTCCAACCCCAGCTCCAACAACAACGACATCCCGCCGTCACGAGACCCGTGCGACTCACTGGCCACCTACTTCCACCGCAAAATCGCCGACATCCACGACAGCTTCAACACCACGACCGCCCCGGCAACCACCGAGACCACTGCCCCCACGACCACCAACCGCCTGCTCTCCTGGACCAACATCAACGACGAGGACACCAGCGAGATCATGAACACCATCCACTCCGGTTCACCGCTAGACCCGTGCCCTCACCACGTCTTAAACAAAGCCAGTACAGCCATCGCGCCCCATCTCCGGAAAATAATCAACATCTCCTTCGAGACAGCAACCTTCCCGGAAAGCTGGAAGCACGCCGAGATCACCGCCTTACTCAAGAAACCCAAGGCAGACCCCAAGGACCTCAAGAACTTCCGACCCATCTCTCTGCTCCCGTTCCCCGCGAAGGTCACCGAGAAAATCGTCAACAAACAACTGACCCGCTAACTCGAGGAGAACAACATCCTGGACCCTACCCAGTCCGGCTTCCGCAGCAACCACAGCACCGAAACCGCCCTCATCGCCGCCACCGATGACATCAGGACCCTGCTAGACAACGGAGAAACAGCAGCCCTCATCCTCCTGGACCTATCAGCCGCCTTCGACACGGTCTGCCACCACACACTACGAACACGCCTTCACAACGCCGGGATCCAAGAGAAGGCCCTGGACTGGACCACATCCTTCCTTTCCGGCAGAACTCAAAGCGTCCGCCTCGCCCCCTTCCGATCCAAGGCCACCAAGATCATCTGCGGCGTACCCCAAGGCTCCTCCCTCAGGCCGACGCTGTTCAACATCTACATGGCACCCCTCGCCCACGTCGCACGACAGCACAACCTCAACATCATCTCCTACGCCGACACCCAGCTGATACTCTCCCTCACCAAAGACCCTCACACCGCCAAAACCCACCTCCACGAAGGAATGAAGGCCGTCGCCGAATGGATGAGGACCAGCCGCCTGAAGCTGAACTCGGACAAGACGGAGGTCCTCATCCTTTGCTCCAACCCTTCAGCCTGGGACGACTCCTGGTGGCCGACATCACTGGGAACAGCCCCGACACCCACCGACCACGCACGCAACCTAGGGGTCATCCTCGACCCCACCCTCTCCATGACTAAGCAGGTCAACGCCATTTCCTCATCCTGCTTCAACACCCTCCGAATGCTCTGCAGGATCTTCAAGTGGATCCCCAACGAAACAAGAAAAACAGTCACCCAGGCCCTCGTCACCAGCAGGCTGAACTACGGAAACGCCCTCTACGCAGGAACGACGGCTAAGCTCCTGAGACGGCTGCAACGCATCCAGAACGCCTCTGCACGTCTTATCCTCGACATCCCCCGCCGCAGCCACATCACAACCCACCCGAGAGACCTGCACTGGCTTCCTGTCAACAAGAGGATAACCTTCAAGCTCCTCACCCACGCACACAAAGCACTCCACAACTCCGGACCAGCCTACCTCAACATACGACTCAGCTTCTACACCCCCACCCGCCAGCTCCGCTCCACCAGCCTCGCCCTCGCCACAGTCCCCCACATCCGGAAAACGACCGACGGCGGCAGATCCTTCTCCCACCTCGTCGCCAAGACCTGGAACACCCTCCCCACCAACCTTCGGCAGACCCAAGACCTACTGGCCTTCAGAAGACTCCTCAAGACCTGGCTCTTCGATCAGTAGCAGCACCCCCCCCCCCCTCTTCCCCCAGCGCCTTGAGACCCTCGCGGGTATGTAGTGCGCTTTATAAGTGACCTGATTGATTGATTGTCACGTAGGGGGACTCCTCGTCCCAAAGCAGTAGTAGCTGCTGTCGCCCTGGTGGAATGGGCACACAGCCCCACTGGAGGCTCCTTCTTAGCCAAAGAATAGCAGGCTTTGATGCACAGAACGACCCACCTGGAGATGGTCCGTTTGTGCACGGCCCGACCTTTCTTAGCACCCACGTACCCAACAAAGAGCTGGTCATCCACCCGGAATTGTTTTGTGCGATCCAAGTAGAAAGAAAGTGAACACTTTGGATCCAGACGGTGGAGCCTCTCTTCCTCTTTTGAAGGATGCGGAAAGAAGGTGGGCAAAGTGATGGCTTGGCCAATGTGGAAAGAAGTAACCACCTTGGGTAGGAAGGAAGGTCTAGTTCTCAGGACGACCTTGTCCGGATGGATAGCCAGAAAAGGAGGCTTAGAAGAAAGTGCTTGTAGCTCACTACCCTGCGAGCAGAGGTGAAGGCCACCAGAAAGGCAGTTTTCAGAGTTAGAAGCCTGAGAGGGAAATTATGAAGCGGCTCAAAGGGAGCGCACATAAGAAATGTAAGAACCAAATTCAAGTCCCACTGGGGCATTACAAAGGGAACAGGAGGAAAAAGATGAGTAATGCCCTTAAGAAACCTATTTACAACAGAGGACTTGAAAAGAGAAGGCTGATCAGGAAGCCTAAGAAAGGCTGAAATGGCTGAGAGGTAGCCCTTAATAGTGCCCAGAGCAGAGCCCTGCTGGGCCAAAGAGAGGAGGAACAAGAGAACCTCAGAAAGAGGGGCAGAAAGTGGATCCACAGCCTTTGCTGTGCACCATGCCACAAATTTGTTCCATCTGCAGGCGTATACCGTCTTAGTGGAGGGACGCCTGGCTGCCAAGATTACATCACAGACTTCAGGAGGCAGGTCAAACGACGTCAACTGCCGCCGCTCAATCTCCACGCAAGGAGGTGGAGGCTGGACAGGTTCGGGTGGAGGACCGTCCCCTGCTGCTGCGACAGAAGATCCTCCTGAAGAGGCAGTCTGATCGGAGGATCAATGGCCATGTTGAGCAGCTCGGGATACCAGACTCTTCATGCCCAACCCGGAGCCACAAGAATGACTTGGGCCCGGTCGTGCTTGATCTTCTTCAGCACTCTGGGCAGAAGAGGTATAGGCGGAAAGGCGTATAGAAGACCGCAACTCCACTCGCGACTAAAAGCGTCGCCTAGCGAGTGCCGCCTTGGAAATTCAAACACACAGAACTGCTGACACTGCGCGTTCTCTTCGGTGGCGAATAGATCTAACCAAGGCTCTCCCCACTGCTGAAAGAGACCTTGCACCACCTCAGAGTGAAGACGCCATTCGTGATCCATCATGCACCTGCGGCTGAGTTCGTCCGCCCTGGCGTTCAGTGAACCTGCCAGGTGTTGAACCACCAGGGATATGCCCGGATGTTCCAGCCATGCCCAGAGGCGGAGGGCCTCCTGACATAGGGTCCATGACCCCACCCCATCTTGTTTGTTGCAGTACCACATGGCAGTGGTGTTTTCCGTGAACACCTGCACTACTCTTCCCCGTACAGAGGGAAGGAATGCCAAGAGTGCAAGACGGATTGCCCGAAGCTCTAGAAGGTTGATGTGGAGCCCGGACTCCACCGGAGACCAGAGGCCTCTGATCTCAGCCTCTCCCATGTGGTCGCCCCATCCCAGAAGGGATGCGTCTGTCACCACTGTATGGTATGGTTGGGGAAGGGAGAGGGATCTGCTGCTGACCCAATCCTGGTTGGTGAGCCACCACTGAAATGGTCGTGCAGTGCCCTCCGAGATCTGGACGTAATCGGACAGATTCCCCTGATGCTGCGCCCACTGGAACTTTAGGTCCCACTGCAGAGCCCGACTATGCCACCTAGCATGATCGACCAGCAGGATGCAGGAGGCCATGAGGCCCAGCAGCCTCAGGGTCATCCTGACCGAAACCAGGGATAGGGGCTGAAAGGTCTGAATCATAGCCCGAATATCCCGGACTCCCTGTTCGGGAGGATAAACCCAAAACCTCTTTGAGTCCAGAACCGCTCCGATGAAGAGGAGCTTCTAATAGGGAATCAGGTGTGACTTCGGCACGTTGATGGAGAACCCCAGCGAATGCAGGAGGTCGGTCGTAGTCTGGAGGTGGGAAACGACTGCCTGGGGCGAGCCCGCCTTCAACAGCCAGTCGTCGAGATAGGGGAAGACTGGAACCCCTGATCAGCGCAGATGAGCTGCGACCACCACCATCACCTTCGTGAACACCCGAGGGGCACTGGTAAGGCCAAAGGGGAGCACGGTGAACTGAAAGTGCTCGTGGCCTACCATGAACCCCAGGTAACGCTGGTGGGCCGGCAGGACGGGGATGTGAAAGTAAGCGTCCTGCAAGTCCAACGCTACCATCCAGTCTCCAGGGTCGAGGGCAGACAAGACCTGAGCGAGCGTCAATATCTTGAACTTCTCCTTCCGGAGGAAGCGGTTAACGTTCCTGAGATCCAAGATAGGACGCAGGCCTTTGTCCTTCTTGGGCACCAGAAAGTAGTGGGAATAGCAACCACGACCTACTTCTGGGGCAGGAACGCGCTCGATGGCACCCTTGGCCAAGAGTGCCGAAACTTCCTGTTGGAGAAGGGCCAGGTGATCCTCCGACATGCAATGGTACTGAGGTGGCATGGAGGGAGGGGTAGTCTCGAAGGGGAGGGAGTAGCCCCTTCTATTTGCAAAACCCACCTGTCCAACGTGATGGTGCGCCGGTGGGGGGAGGTGATGGCGGATCCTGCCGCCCACTGGCATTTGGTGGCCCTGAAAGGTCGGACTAGGAGGGTTTGGAGGCTGCTGCAGCGGGGGCGGTGGTGGGCTGGCCCGCTCGCTGGCCCCCAGAACCACGCCGGTGGTTCCCAAGTCCCCAGCCGCGCTGAGACTGTACAGCTTGCGCCGGCCTGTGGCTCTGGGCAGGACGTAGTGGGGCACCCCTTCCATAGCCACAAAAGGGGCGAAAAGCAGACTGCTCAGGGCGGGTGGTGGAGAGGCTCAAGGACCTGGCCGTAGCCCGTGAGTCCTTAAAGCGCTCCAGCGAGTTGTCTGCCTTGTCGCCGAAAAGGCGACGGCCATCAAAAGGCATGTCCATAAGGGTGGATTGAACATCCCCTGAAAAACCAGTTGAACGCAACCAGGCGTAGCGTCGAAGGGCTACTGACGTTGAAATCGTCCTGCCAAGTGTGTCGGCAGTATCCAGCCCACAGCAGATGGTAAACTTTGCTGCGTCTCTCCCCTCGGCAACGGCACAGGAGTGTGTGGCCCGGGCCTCCTCCAAGCACTGAGGCAGCACCTGCGCCACTGTATCCCACACAGAGTGGGTATAACGGCCCAACAGACATGCAGTGTTTACCGACCGCAGTCCCAAGCTGGCGGAAGAAACCATTTTCTTGCCAAGGTGGTCCAGCTTTTTGGATTCCCTTTCCGGAGGTGCGGTAGGGAAGGCGCCCTTAGACGTGGAGGCTTGGACTACCAAGCTCTCAGGGGCGGGGTGTTGGGAGAGGAAAATGGGGTCGCCCGGGGCCAGACGGTGGCGTCAGGCAATCATCCTGTCCACAGGAGCCCCTGTGTTGGGCCTGGACCAAGTGCCCAAAAGGATGTCCGTAAGGGCTTCATTAAACGGGAGCAGGGGCTCCGAAGAGCTCGCTGCCAGCTGAAGCACCCCCGTCAGGAGGTTAGTCCTGACTGCCACTGTAGGAAGCTCGAGGTTCAGAGCCTCGGCCGCCCTACGCAACACCACTGCGTTTGACGCTCCCCCTCCTCTGTAGCCACGGTAGGAGGAGACGACATGCCTAGGTCTGGGGAGGTATCCAGACCACTGGCATCCCCCAGTTCCTCTCTCCAGTCTGGATTGTACTCTAAATGGTCTGTTAAAGGGTCACCAGACCCCTCCCAGTCTTCCTCACCCTGTTCTGGCTGCCAATCTGGTTGAAAATAGCCAGGGTGTAACACAGTGACAAAAGTACCCATCGGCGTCGGTTCCGGCGTCGGCCGACGCAGGTCCGACTCATTGTCTACGTCGAGGTGGGAGCTGGGGTCGACGCCGGCTGGGGCTCCAGCCGGCGTCAGCTGCGGACGTGGTGCCGGTGGAGTCGGCACCGGTGGAGGTTTAATAAGGTCGACCTGCGCCGATCCAGATCCAGGCCTGGATCCAATGGGGCCCTGCGGTGCCGAGGCCGAAGCCGCCGGCGAAGGCCTAGGGCCCCCAACCGAGTCCGCGGGGCCCAAAGGCACGCCGGCGGAGTCGGACTGCCCAAAGATGGCGTGCATCGCTTCGTAAAATTGACGAAGCTGGGCAGGGGTCGCTCCCGGTCCTGGGAAGGGAGGGAAGGCCGGAGTCGACCCTGAAGACTCCGCACGCGGAGCCGCAGGAGAGGCACCACCCGCACCCTGCATCGCATCGGCCGACGGACGAGGGGAAGTCGAAGAGCGACGATGCTTCTTCGACTTTTTCTTGTTCTTCGACTTTTTCTTGTGCTTCTACTTACCTGACCCAGAGTGCGAAGACTTAGAAGAGGAGTGATCAGTCCCTCGACCTCCCACGCGACCGGGACCTTGCGCGACGCGGAGCCGACTGCCGGGCCTCGAGGAGCTTTCGGGATCACTCCCGCAAAGACTTCGGGGCCATGGTTCGACAGTCTGAGCACGACTTGGGGTGATGGTCGTGCTACAGGCAAAAGAGACACACGTGGTGCGGATCAGTCACTGACATCATTCAGAAACAGGAACCGCAGGCCTTGAAACCGGGCATCCCTCGTGCACCAGGAGTTGGATAAGGACTCGAAAACGAAGTCGACAAAAGTTGCAAAAAACTCAGTCAAAAAGTGACTGGGGGTACCGCTATTCCCAGCTCTGCGCTTGCTGGCGCGGAAAAAGAAAGAACTGACGTCAGCGCGCGAGGGCGGCGTCTAAGTAACTTCCGCGACGTCATCCCGGCAACCACGATGCCGGACGCAAAGTCGACCGAAGCCACCTTCAGACGCGCAGGGGTACTGCTGACGGAAAACTTTCCGGATCCAGTCTGACGCCTGGGGGAGATTCTAAGGTAAGGAATCTATAACGGTTTCTTTCAGATGTATGTGTTATTATAACTTCATCGATATGGTGGTGGTCTTTCTGAAGCATTGGTATGAGGTGAGGTTAGTTAACCTCGCACTATATATGTCCTGTGTGAATGATACCAATGAGAACCATTATGGCAGATAAAACAGATTGCCCTGTGTAATTTGCCATAAGTTTATGAGTAGCTCTTGTTGCCTTTTAAACATTTTAGCATAGCTTCACTCTGTAGAGACAGAGTTAGAACTTTTATTGATAAAGTTTGCATCTAATGATCTAGACTGTAATACATTGGTCCCCTCATAACATCTCAAGTGTTTGTTCTCTCATTAGCAGTCTAATCCCCCACAACACACACAGATCAGAATTCCTGATAAAGTGCATGTCCTACTGCCTTATGTTTATTTCCCAGAGTTTTTCCTTAGAGGAAACAAGAAACGCCCACTTGACCAGATTAGCCACTATAACCATCCATGGAGGCCAAACACTAATACAACAACTTCCACAAAGGGCCTTGTATGAATTACAGCCTCAAAGCTAGAAGTATCACTTGGGGGTACAATGTATTGGAAGTCCCCCATCATTTCACACCCTGGCCATCATCATCGATCTAATCACAAATCCCAGAGTGTCAACATACTGTGGGTTATGAGCAACATTAGTGGACAAATGGAGAGGAATGTGGTGACACAATTGGCATACACGGGGGGCGCTAGAGGGCGCACGGCAAGATGGCCGCACTCTAGTGTAGCTCTGCCCGGCTGAGCTACCATCCGCCCATTATTTGCCTGAAATACCTGCGTACAATTATCTCAACTACACCTGCCTCTTTGAGAGTTCTCGCTGCATGAGTTGGCACGGCTTCGGCGCGGCGGGGAGCGCTGTAGAGGCTGATTTGTGGATGGCGGAGTCCCGGAGGCGCAAACACAAGATGGCGGCCGCCGAGATGGTCGACTGACGGGCCCAGCGTACGGACGTGGCACCGGAGCGCTAGATCCGAGCGAAGCATCGCATCTGTCTGCAAGTCGCGGACGCTTCAAAGCTGCAACATCGGCGATTTCTAGTGCGGGGACCTTCTGCGCCACTGAGCGGATTCCTGCCCATCTTTGGAGTATGTGCGGAGTGGCGGCCCCGCGGTGGACGGCTCCCCCGGCGCTGAGGCGCTGCGCGCCCCCTGGTATCGGCGCTGCTCACGGTGCGGGCCCGGTAAGTGCGGCGCGGCCTGGCAGGGGCCCGTGACTGCGGAGGCGGGGGCTGGCCCCTGCTGAGCTGTGCTCTGCGAGCTGGAGCGGGCGCCTGTGGGCGGGCGATAAGCTGGTATGGCTAGCTCCTCGGGTGCGCAGTGGCAGGAGAGAGAGCGCTCGCATTGAGGGGCCTTGAGAGCGTGGCCATACGAGGAGGTGCCTGATACCGGAGCTAGTTGCAATATAGAGTGCACTGAATAGCGAGAGGCTCCTGGCGGTGAGCGCTTAGCCGTCTGTGGCGAGGCTGTGGAGTCTGAAGTGGCGGCTTTGGGTTCTACTGGATTCTCCCTGGGGAGCATTACAACGCTGCTGATAACTTGAAATCTTGCTGACTAGATTGCGGAGTAGCTGCTGAACATTGTCACTGATTCATGAGGAGCTTCTGGGACATACGTGCATATCCTCAATAGAGCTGGGTTGTGGGTTGAACTGTGCTCAGCTTTGACCAATAGAGGAATCCTGTACCTGGGCGAAGTTTCAGAAAAGGCACTTAATATGGAGAAGGTATTGGCCCTCATCCAGGCAAAAAATGAGGATTTAGAAGCGCGGTCTAGGCGCAACATCAGACTCACGGGCCTGCCTGAATCCACAAATGTAGGGATAATGGAGACCTTTATGGAACGCCTCATAACTGAAATTTTTGGCGCAGAGCACTTCTCCAACCTGTTTGTTGTGGAGCGCGCCCATAGATCACTGGCTGCAAGACCGGCTCCCGGAGCTCCTCCCCGCCCTGTGATAGCCAGGCTGTTGAACTATAGGGACCGGGATACCATTTTGAGGCTGGCTAGAGAGAAGGGAAATGTGGTACATCAGGGAAACTCGCTGGCATTCTTCCCGGATTTCACGGTGGCTGTTCAGGCGGCCAGGCATGAATTTGGCGCTGTAAAAAAATTCCTGCAGACGGAAGAGGTCCCATATGCGATGCTTTATCCGGCTCGTTTGCGCATTGGCCCAGATGGGGATTGTAAAATTTTCTCTACTCCAAAAGCAGCACTGGAGCACGCTAAACAGTTAAAGCGGAGAAGGAATGATGCCAGTAGTGCCACTAACGAGATGGAGTGATTGCAAGCTGCAAAATACTACATATTGTTGCGAATTATATCTATGTACTTCTTAGAACTTTCTATGGGGGTGTTATGCAATGATGTGTGTCAGGTGGAAGAATCTCTAACTTCATGCTGTTGGGCTCTCTGCTTCTTGTAGACAGCTGGCACTGGTTATTAGATTGGTTAATAGGTGAGCTCTAAACTCTATGCAGCTACTGCTCAGTCAAAATGCGAGTTTCTCTATGACAATTGCCCGGGACTCCGATTAGGTGCTTGCACTGGCTCTGTGGAGCCATATAATAGGTCTCTAAGATGAGGCGTCTAAAAGACCTGATGGGTACTATACGCTGCTCCAATCTGCTACATGATATTGAGGCAGCCCATTATTGGCGCAATATCAGACCTGCTCAGCCACCTCTCACTACGTGGGAGGCTAGTAGCACTCAGCGCCCCTGAAATTGGGAGTACCCCAAATGCACTGTGTGGTTGTTGGGTATGTTGGGGGAGGGGTGGGATATATTGGGGATGGCTTTGGCGTGTTGGGGAAGCTGAAGTGGGAGGAGGGTTGGGGGGGCGGTTACAGGGCAGGCAGAATGGTAATGTAGCGGGGTGGGTTCTCTACCGATGTGATGCAACATGGTACTTCGGATATGCTTTGAATGCCTTATTATTTAGGTGCTCTGTTATGGAAGGTCTAGGACCATGAGTCATACAGTTAAGCTTCTTTCATGGAACGTACGTGGCCTTAATTCTCCCCAAAAAATAAGAGCAGTATTTGCTTATTTAGATCGCATGGGAGTGCAAATAGCTCTACTACAGGAGACTCACTTAACCAAGGCTTCCGCTACGAAAGTGGGTGTGCGCTGGGCGGGCGCCAAAGCTGCGTCCTCTTATTCTATCTACTCTAGAGGCGTGCTGACCCTGGTGAAAAAAGGAGTTCCCTTTAAGATGATTCGATCTGACGTGGCCGAATGTGGACGAGTGGTGCTTATATATGGACGACTTGGTAGTGAAAATGTGCTGCTGGTGAATGTGTATGGTCCTAATATCGACGACCCCTCCTCCTATTCCGATGTATGGCGTAGAATCTCTGCATTTCCTACTGTTGCTATTATTTGGGGGGGGAGATTTCAACCTCAGTCTGGATGCTTCAATGGATAGAATGGGTAGTAGCGAGGTGCGACCTAAACAAGCTGCGGAGGCGTTGCGGGGCTTGATGGACGTAGGCACCTTGTGTGATGTTTGGCGCAGTTGCCATCCCACTGACCGGGAGGGCACTTTCGTGTCCTCAGTGCATGGATCCTGGTCCCGGATAGACATGTGGCTGGCCTCAGAGCGGGTCTATCCATGGGTGGTGGGGGTGTCGCATGAGCCCCGCACTTTATCTGACCACTCTCCGGTGCTCCTCCAGTTGCGTATTCCTGCCTGTGAACGCCCGCCCTTTGGATGGCGACTACAGCCGTCAGAACTTCTGGATCCTGTCTTTCGCCTGACTGTCGCTGAGGCGATTACAAACTTTTTTAGGGAAAACGAGGGATCAGTGGATAGTGTGAGACTGATGTGGGAGGCCTTTAAGGTGACTATTCGTGGGACGTGTATAGGGGCGCAATCCGGCGTGCTACGAGATATTCGGCGGAGACTCTAACGCTTAGCTTCGGATATTTCTAAACTAGAACGCGAGTATGAATCTGATCCTTCCACAACTAAGTTGGCTTCAGTGCGCGACATTGTTTCGGAGTATAATGCTACAGCTGATCAGGAGCTCCTTCATTGCTCCCGCCGAAGAGTTGCCCGCTACTATGGAGAAGGAGGCAGTCCGGGCCGGTCTCTGGCCCAAAAACTAACTGAGCCACGCAGTCAGGAGCATATTACAGAATTGATGGGAGAAGACGGGGTAGCTCATAACTCGAATACTGAGATTTGCGATATAGTATTGCAATTCTACACTCGACTATATGCCACGAAGGCTTCTCCGTCAACTATCGAGATCGACGCATATCTGGAGGATGTCGCGCTGGGTTGGCTATCTGCTTCGCATCGTGAATATGCAGCCGTTCACTGAAGAAGAGGTTAGGGAGGCCATAATGTCCCTTCCGACATGTAAGGCTGCAGTAATAGATGGCTTGCCTAGTGAATTTTATAAAGCTTATGTGTCGGTACTTGCCCCCAGACTCTTGGAAGTCTATGCGGAAGCTTATAAGACGGGGAAATTACCTCCTTCCCTTCGTGAAGCTTTACTCGTCACATTGCTGAAACCAGACAAGGCCCCCAATATCTGCGAGTCATATCGGCCCCTATCGATTATTAATATTGACGCAAAGATTCTGGCAAAAATGATCGCCACTAGAATACAACCATTGGTCCCTCTTTTGGTTCTACCAGATCAGTCTGGGTTCATCACAGCGAGATCCAATGCTCATAATTTGCGCACTGTTTTTTCAACCCTACACTACTTTGACCCTGATTTTCAAGCAGTTGCTGTGCTGCTTGATGCAGCAAAGGCTTTCGATTCCCTACAATGGCCTTATATGTTCACGGTATTGACTAGGATGGGCTTCCCGCCGTTCTTTTTACAATGGCTTAGGGTGTTGTATGACTCCCCCGCGGCGCGAGTTCGGGTTAATGGCTGGGTGTCTTCGTTGTTCCCCATTCAGAGAGGTACGCGGCAGGGGTGCCCCCTATCTCCTATGTTGTTCTCGCTCGCCCTGGAGCCCCTAGCATGCAAATTGTGTCAAAAGCACGCGGCAGCGGCCTTGCGGTTTCGGCAGAGGACGCTTGGGGGTCTCTCTTTATGCAGACGACATGTTGCTCTATGTCCGCGACCCGGTGGTGCATCTACCTGCGCTTCTCCGGGAGTATGTTAAATTCGAGGGGTTCTCGGGACTGGGGATCAACTGGTCGAAATCAGTGGTGTTTCCCCTTACAGCGAACACGAGGGAAGTGGAGATGGAGTTTCCGCTAAACTGAACGTCTGATCCTGTGAAATACCTTGGGGTCTGGCTCCACCGGGATCCAGAAGTGGTCGTCACTGAGAATTATGGCCGCACGGTCACGCGCATCACGGAATTGGCCGAAAGATGGGCACACTTGCCCCTTTCTCTGGCAGACAGGATAGCAGTGGTGAAAATGGCCTTTCTCCCTAAATTACTATACTTTTTTGTTAATATCCCCCATTAAATTAAACGTGGCAATGTTTCGTACCCTTCAGTCTTCCCTGCTGACCTTTGTCTGGGGTGGTAAGAAGCCTCGCTGTAAATGGTACCTCCTGGTGCAGCCCTTTGATCGAGGTGGTTTTGAAGCCCATGACCTTCGATTATACTATTTGTGCGCACAGGCGCAATTCGCGCATTATTGGCATTTTCCTCAGCGTTTTCAGCCACATGTGGCTATTGAATCGGATGCTGTTCTCCTCATGCCACTGCAGGCGGCAACTCTCTCGGGGGGCTCAGGAGGCCCGCGCACAGAAATAAGCCCTGTACAGTGCACTGCGTAGGCTTGGCGATTGCTTTCAAAACGAGCTCAGTTACCCTATCTTTATGCACCGGTGCTGCCCCTAGCATCTCACCCCGAGATCTCTGCGGCACGGGAACCATTGGCCCTACGGGAATTAGCTAAGGCTGGTATCTCTCGGTTGGGTGATCTGTACAGGGATGGTCAATTCAAAACAATACAGGAGGCTAGAAATGGTACTGACCGTGGCTTTATGTTTGATTTTACAATTGTTAGAGTTCGGCAGGCGGTTCGGGCGGTGTATCCGGATTACCCTACGGAACCTACTACTCTACGGGCATTGCAGGCGATGCTGTCGGGAGAGGGGCGCAAGGGGTTAATCACGAAACTATATAATGCTTCCCTACGTGAACGGGAGCAGGTTGATCACCCCTCTTATCTACGTTGGCAGGTGTCGTTGGGTTCTCCTCTTGCGCCGGAGGTCTGGACGGCGTGCTGTCAACTCACTGGTCGACTAACGGCCAACTGTAATCTCCGTATTATTCATTTTAAATTCCTCCACCAGCTTTATTACACCCCTTTACAACTGTATCGGTATGGTCTACGGGAGACTGCCAATTGTGTGCGTTGTGGAATGGCGGATGCTGATTTCTTCCATGTGGCCTGGCTGTGTGCGGGTATATTTGCTTTTTGGACGGCTGTGGCAAGACTGCTTACTGATGTTGTGCTGGAGCCCGTGACATGTACTCCTGAAATCTGCTTACTTGGGTATGTCAAGCGTTAACCCTGCAATAGACGAATAGTTGCAGTCTCCCTTTTATTAGCGAAACGTGCTGTTGCACAGTGTTGGGGTGCTAAAACTACTCCCACTGTAAAAAAATGGCTACGTGATCTGACCTATTGCAGGGACCAGCTCCTGATCTATGAGGAGGAGCTGCCAGTTGCATCTCGCCCCAAGGATTTCTGGGCCCCGCTTACAGCATATTTATTTTTTATTTTTAATCTTTTTATTAAATTTTGAAACACAAAACAAACAAAATCTTGATCAATCATTCCTGTACAATAAGAGCAATTACCAAAGAATAAAACAAAAATGACATCATCTTCAGTGACCGAACATAAAGTCAGAGTGTCTTCAGACATGTGATGAGACCTTGTTTATACCGGGGCTTTCGCTATTACGTTGGGCTCGGGGGAAAGCAGACCCTTATCCCTCGGCATCTCCGTCAAAGAGAGACGTCTCACTAAATGGAGTACATAACCCACCCCTATGGTCGTTCCAGGGAGTCCAATTCTTCATCCATTTGCCTGGACAGCCCCTACCTTCATAAACCACCCTTTCGGCCTGCATGCACCAGTCCATATCAGTCTCCCATTCAGAACTTTTCAGTGCTGTTTCTCCATTCCATGTTCTCGCTATGTTACGCTTGGCAACTACACAACCCAGCGAGATCCACTGGCATTCCCTCCTAGTTAAGTCGGTAGGCTCCCATACATTCAGCAAGCATAGCCTCGGCGTGGGTTCAATCTCTTTGTCGCAAACAAGGGATAAAATAGAAAAGATCTTTCCCCAATACCTCTGTAGCACGGGGCACTCCCACCATTGATGCAGATAAGTGCCCACCTGCCCGCATCCGCGAGGACACCGGGGCGAAGCCAGTCGGCCCATTCGTACCAAAACCGAGCTTGTATAGTAAACTCTATGGAGTACCTTTAATTGGATAAGTTTAAAGCGAGATCGGATCGCCACTTCGCGGGGCGAGGCTAGTGCCTCCTTCCATTCCTCATCATCGATGTCCCCGACGTCTGTGCACCATTTAGCACGAAGTTTATCTAAGATTTCAGGTGAGTTGTTAAGGATTTTACGATACGTCAACGAGACAGCCTTTTCCGGAAGGTAGCAATCTAAAAGTCTGTCCTCCAAGGGTGAGGAGGAGGGTAAGTCCGTTCCTTTAGGAAGTGCTTTGGACAAGGCACTCCGCACCTGAAGGTATCGGAAGGTCTCATTCTGGTGTAGGTGATACTTCCGCTGTAACTCCCAGAATGGCACCACTCCCCCATCGACCCAGAGATCTCCTAGTTTGGACAACCCAATCAAATCCCATTTATCAAACCCGGGAAGTCGCCATAACGACCCCAGCCTTGCCGAGTCAAACAGTGGTGTAGCGCGGGTCAACCGCCCCTTCCAACCAAGGGCCGAGTTAGCCGCATGCCATATGGAGACCGTCGTCACCGTTGGCGTGAATATTGGTTCCATTTTTCTCCCTCCGTAAAGCGCTCTCAGATATGTGCCTGACTGCATGTTATATCGATCCATCTGATATGCTGGGTCTGTGACCGGACGGTGCATCCAGTGATTGAGAACTATCAGTTGGGACGCCCAGTAGTAAGATCTAACATCTGGTAGCGCAATGCCCCCATCGTACCAACTCCTCATTAACTTAGGAAGTGCAATTCGCGGAGATCCGGCACCCCACAATAGAGTACGAACTTCAGATTCTATGGAAGTGAAATAGTGGGGCGGGACCAGATGTGGTGTATTCTGCAGTGCGTACAAGAAACGGGGAGTGCCATCATTTTAAATAGGGCTGCCTTTCCGAGAAGCGTTAGCGGAAGGGTCTGCCAGTGGCGTACATCCGCCCTAAGGCGTTGCAGAGGCGGCAACAAGTTTCGTTGATAAAAGAGCTCGACGTCTGTTGTTATGTAAATGCCTAAGTATTGGAAGCCCTCGGTCACAAGTTTAGCCTCACAGCCCGGCGGGAGTCTGGGAGGGGGGCCGCTAAGGACGTAGATCAGGGACTTATCCCAGTTGATGGTATAGCCCGAGTATTTCTGGAATAGAGTGAAAATACGCAGAGCATAGTGGATTGAGGACCGCGGCCTTGCCAAATAGAGTAGGATATCGTCTGCATAGAGTGACACCCCGTCCTCCCACTCCGGCGCCCAATGCAGCCCTCGGATTGTCGGATCTCCTCTAAGCCAGACTGCAAGAGGCTCGAGCGCCAGAGCGAACAACAGGGGGGACAAGGGGCACCCCTGCCGTGTACCCCGCCCCAATTCAAAGACCACTGATCTCTTACCATTAACCGCGATTCTCGCCAAGAGTTTGGAGTAGAGAAGGCGCACCCAGGATAGAAAACGTTTGCCGAACCCATAGCGCTCGAGCGCGGCGAAAAGGAAGGGCCACTCTATCAAATCGAATGCCATTTTGGCATCTAATGACATTATGACCGAATCCTCTTGTATGGTAGCTGCGCAACCCAGGACCCCCTGTAGGCGACGTAGATTAAGTGATGTGTTTTTTGTTGGCATGAATCCATTTTGGTCTGAATGAATCAGTTTGTGAAGGAGGGGTGAGATCCGGGTGGCCAAGATTTTTGCTAGGATTTTAACCTCGGGGTCCAGGAGGGAGATGGGTCGATATGATGAGCAACAATCCGGTGGTTTGCCCTTCTTGTGGATAACAGCGATGCTAGCCAGTCGCTGCGTAGCTGGAAGGATTCCCGTTTGAGCGCTGGCATTATACATGCGTAGCAGATAGGGAGAAATGACCGACTTCACACATTTGTATAGCTCAATTGGAAGTCCACTAGGGCCCATGGCCTTTCCAGACTGTAGGGAGGAGATGGCCTTTGAGATCTCTTCCACTGTTAGCTCGCTATCTAGGTCTTGGCCCTCCAGCAAACTCAAGCTCGGCAAAGGCAAGGTTCTCAGCAGTTCCGCCGCCTCAGCCTGTGTAGCCACGGATACAGGGGAGTAGACCCGTTCAAAGTGGGAAGCCAAGGCTCCAGCAATGTTTAATCCGTCGTGGTGGCGGGTCCCTTGTGTATCCATAATTTCGGCGATCCATCTGTTCGCCTGGTCTCTTTTATCTAACCAGGCCAACAATTTGTTGGCCTTGTCTCCAATATCATAAAGTTTATGTAGTGTGGCCTTATGGCTTTTTTGAGCCGCGTCGTCTGCAATGTCTTTATACTCCTTTTGCCTCACAGCCAGTTTATGGGAGTTCTCTTGCGACGGTGCGGAAATGAGATCGCGCTCCAATGTTGCCATCTCTACCTCTATATGTTCTAATTGTTTACGCTTTTCTTTCCTGCTCCCTGCCACTGCAGCAACTCCACATCCCCGCACCACCGTCTTATAGGCCTCCCAAAGTACCACATCTGATTGGACCGAGCCATCGTTCTCGGCAAAGTATTGCCTAGTAGCCTCAGTCAATTTGGCGCGTATCTCAGGGTTTTTAAGATACCAAGGGCTGAGGACCATATCCCGATAGTTCGCTGGGGGTGTGCCGCCATAATGGGCGACATTTGGCGAATGATCGGAGATTCCCCTAGGGAGAAAGGAGTGATTGCTAATCCAGGGGAGTCTATCGGAGCCACAAAAGAGGTAATCAATACGAGAGAGGCAGCCATGCACTCCAGAGTGAAATGTATATCGCTTCTCAGCGGGATGACAGACACGCCACACATCCACAATGCCTAGGGCCATCAAAAATTCAGACAAGAGCTTCCCATTCGCCTCAGTCGCACGAGGTGGTAAGCGATCCAAAGAGCCATTTAGAGCTGCATTACAGTCTGCACCCACAATCATGTCACCATCAGGCAGTCGCAGTAGGTGCGCTCCCAAGTCGTTCAGGGTGATGGAGTGAAGTTTGGGGGGAATGTATAGGGATGTCACATTGAGGACCCTTCCCTCCCACCGCCCGGAGACAGAAACAAATCGCCCCAGGGGGTCATGCATCACTTTTTGAATTTGGGAAGGGAAGGTTCCCCGCACTAAAATGCCCACTCCCCTAGAGCCTCGTGTATAGCCAGAGTGCGCAACTAGTCTGTATCCCCATCTATTAAGTGCACAATAGCTGGTCCCTTGGATATGTGTCTCTTGAAGAAGGATCAAATCAGGAGCCTGCCTTTTTAGATACTGCAGGACAATGCTCCTCTTAATTCGATCCCCAAGACCGTTGACGTTCCAGGAAAGAATTTTAAAGCGGCCCAGTATTGGGCCATCAGGGTCAACTATACTCACATTGAAGTAGATCACGAAGCACTCTCATCCTCTCGCCCCTTTGAAACAGCTCCGATCTCCCAGTAGCCCCCCCGAGGTACAAAGCCCCGCCGAGCCGAAAAGAAAACATAATTAAGGGTCCCTTTGCACATATTCCTCAGCGCCATAGTCGGGCCCCCTTGAAGTGATGTGTCAACAACGATCTTCTAAATAGCATTGCTCAGTGAAGGAAGAATGATCAAAAAGAAAAATACATCTAACAATCCCTGGAACAATACCCCCCTCCCTGCACTTAAAACTGCCCACCCCCCAAAATTGCAGAGTGCCTGTAAACCCAAAACAATACACGCTGTGTGTAGGGGAACGCTACTCAGCCGAAACATCTCAAGCCTGCAAAGCGATAAGTTACTCCCTCTATTCCTAGTCTGGCGATCTGCCCCAACATTATTCACATCTCGACCCCTCCGCTACAGATGCCCCTCTCTGTGTCACTTATTGCGTCCCTCTTCACCGTCCCCCCGCCCCCACCGATGACTACAAGAGCTGCCACCATCGACACCCAACCAAGTCCCAGATGACAGATACCTCACCAAGTGGCGTTCATTAATGTCACACTGCAGTATTATAGTAGCTCAAGTCAATACTTGCTGGTACATAATTCTAGTGGCCATTCTTCTGTTGTGGGTGAGTCCAGTTATCTACTCCGCCCCTAGCTGCGGGTCACTCCGTGGCGAAGAGCTCCTTGGTTTGTTGCGTGCACGCCACTGCTCCAACCAGTCCCAGGTATCGTCCGGAGACGTGAAAAACAGCGATTTAGTACCTTCCTGGACTCGGAGCTTTGCCGGGAAAAGCATAGCATATTTCAAGTTATGTTCTCTGAGTGCCCGTTTCACCTCTAGGAAGGACCGGCGCTGGAGTTGAACCCTGTAGGTAAAGTCGGGAAAGAAGGTAATGGTGGAGTTTTCCCATTTGAGTGGTGGGGCGGTTCTGGCCGCCTGCAAGATGGCATCTCGATCTCGAAAATTAAATATTCTAGCCAAGATTGGACGCGGCGGCGCACCCGGCCTGGGCGGGCCAACGGGCACTCTGTGGGCGCGTTCCACCGAGAAGAAGCGCGAGAGGGAGCAGGGCTGCAGATGCTTCTGAATCAGGTCCTCGACGAATAAGTCAGCTGCCGGTCCCTCCGCTCGCTCCGGGACCCCCAAGATTCGAACGTTGTTGCGGCGTGCCCGCCCTTCATAGTCTTCCAGTCTAGATGCCATGTCTGACGTTTGCGTTTGGAGGCGCTTAACCGTAGATTCCAGCTCCGCTTGGGACTGCTGGAGAGTAGATATGGAGTCTTCGTTGGACTTAACCTTGTCTCCCATGTTTCGTAGATCGGCACGGATAAGCGTCATTTCGGTTGCCACCGTATCTATTTTGGCCTCCAGCGCTATTCGGACACCCTGTATCGCTGCCATCACGTCTACTAATGTCAATGCCTCCTCTGCAGGTGGGGAGTTTGAGTCGGGGGAGCCTTTGTGCCCCTCTGCGCCTTCCGATCTAGTGTGGGCATATTTGGCTAGTCTAGCCGCAGGGGGCGGCTTAGAGCCCTTAGTTGTTGCCATAGCTGCAGCCAGTCTTTAGCAGTCGAGGTGTAGTTAAGCTCGATCTGTTCTCAGGGGATGAAGAGGCCCTGTAGCAGACTGCTAAATGTCTCTGCGTCTCACTCAAACAACCCAGAGCCAAATCAGCGGTAGTGCAGCGGAGGGGGGAGGGGAAGAGGGCGTCCACCCCGCGCCTCACCTCTGGTATGCGGGATATCGCTTATATTTATCTGTATAGGCCTCAAGTGTAGTCGAGCCTGTACCCCCAGAGACGGGACCCGCTACAAGATGGTAATCGCGTCCAGTCCGGATCGCAGACGTCCCGTGCCACTCTCAGGGGTAACTACAGTATCTCCAGGCCCTCAATCGGTTGGCTTCACGGTAGGCTCCACAGTCGGCCCCGTCGCCTTTACGCAGGGAACACGGCAGCCCCTCGCCGCGGATGTCCGACCTTCGCAGCGCGCCCCAGTGCAGCTAAAGCGTCCACCGCGTGATATCCTGGGCCACAGGGCCGGGCCCCGTTGGGCTGCGGCCTCTGATCGCTGCGGTCGAGCTCCAAGAGATCTCACGCCCCCAGGGGGACCCGCACCAGACGGATCTGTGGTGAAGCCTCACCTCCAGTAGTTGTTCCCCTTGGGCGCCCAGGCCCCGCAGCACACCACGGAGCAGAGCGGAGCGCCGCGCGACTCCACGGCCGATGCTCCTTCCGTGCGGCCGTCTGGGACGCAAAGACGAGCCTCGCAGGGCCGCGGCCGGCGCTTCCTGGCAGTCGAGCCCCAGCTGCCCACACGCCTCCGGGGGGGCTCGCACCGGGCGGACGTATCGGATGGCTCACCGCTATTCCCAGCACGTCTCGGTCGCCCAGTCTCCACTGCACGCCACCAAGCATCGTGCGGCGCCCCGGCCGATGCTCCCACCTCGTGACGGTCGAAGATGCAGGGTCGATTTGGGGCAGGTCGCGGCCTTCGATTGCAGGTTGCCGGGCATCGATAGACGCAGCACCACCGGGGGGTCTCGTTTTCGGCGGCTAGAACCGTGATCGGATAATGGTAGCGGATGTTGAGGGAGTTAAATTACAGCGTCTGCCGGAGCTCTTCTACATCGCGGCCATCTTAGATGCAGGCAAGCCACGCCCCCCGCTTACAGCATATTTAATGTCAAACCCGGACCTGTTGTGAGTTTCTAATTATTTTTCACGTATTCTCTCTATAGACTACTGCATTACTTGGGGGTGCCTGCCCCACGCACTGGAGTGTGCAGTCCCAGCATGTAATTTTGCGCCTTTTATAATGCTCCTCATACCTGGAGAAGTGGGGGCCACATGAATATGCCAATTCATTTCCAATCACTGTTATTGGTTTCTATATGATAGTTTCTTATTGAGCATGCATTGTCCGAATGTTCTCGATCCGGACCACATTCTGCCTGGGGGTAAGGGGTGGGGGGGTACAGGAGGGTTTGTTTGATTTTATTATTCTGCATCGAATGTGCACTTACTTATTGTATCTGTTTTTTATAAAAACTAATAAACATTTAAAAAAACAAAAAAACAATTGGCATACACGCCCCAATTATCAGGGATCGCTAACTTAATCTAAGAGGGCTTCCCATGCAGAGCAATGCAAGTCAGTAAAAACAGGGAGTGAGCAAATACTTTATAGAAAGCTCAGCAGTAAATACCAGAAAACCTCAAATACTACCTACCACATCTGAAATAAGTGGCTTGTGCCTGCTTTAAGTTTCACAATAGGTAATTTATGTGGCAAACAAGTTACTTGCCTTAGGTAACTTTCGGGTGGGTACTCTAACCACACCTTTTGAATTTCCCCAGGCTCCAGACTGGATAAACATTTTTACATAGCAATTGCTCCTGCATGCTAGCAGGAGGTGCCATCGGATTCCATGGCAAACTCGTACATCCTCCAGAAGTGAGAGTAAGGAGACCCACAAAGGTACTGAAGAACAAGTTACTTACCTTCGGTAACGCTTTTTCTGGTGGATACAATATCTGCCTGTGGATTCCTCACTTTTTGAATACCCCTTGCGGCAGCAATTCCGCGGAAATTCTTTTCCCAGCTCTCCCACGTCGACGAGGACGTCACAATAGCATGGCTCCGCTCGTGACTCCGTATGACGTCATCAGAGCCATAAGAAGACCTCGTCGGCGTGCTGACGTCAGTTCCACCCATTTTTTTCCGTGCCACCGAGGCAAACAGGCGGACCGACACATTTTCACATGTATACACAGTATACACAATATAACTTTTCAAATGCAGTACACATAGCATTTTATCAATAACGCATAATATGAAGAATGCAAATTAAACATTTGAGAAACTGTTAAAGCATTTTTTTTTTTTGGTAAACACAGGTAGACAACGGGGAGGGGGGTGGGTCAGTGAGGAATCCACAGGCAGATATTGTATCCACCAGAAAAAGCGTTACCGAAGGTAAGTAACTTGTTCTTCTGATGGATACTTCTGCCTGTGGATTCCTCACCTTTTGAATAGATTTCCCAAGCCGTGCCTTCCCCGGAGGAGGGTGTCCACCTGACTAAACCAAAAAATCTTGCAAAACAGAACAAGCAAAATGGCCATCCCTCCTAACCTCAGAGTCTAGGCAATAATGCTTTGCATAGGTATGGAGGGAGGCCCAAGTTTCTGCCTTACAAATTTCAAGCACTGGTACACCTCTAGCCAAAGCAGATGTAGTAGACTTTGCTCTAGTAGAATGAGCTCCGATACCTTCAGGAGCTTCCTTGTTGGCCAGGGCGTAGCAGATCTTTATACAGAGGATAATCCATCTTGACAGAGTCCGCTTGTGAACAGCTTTACCCTTCATCCGACCAACATAACCCACGAAGAGTTGGTCATCAAGTCTCAATTCTCTGGTCCTGTCCAGATAAAAACTGACCGCTCTCTTTGGGTCCAAGCGGTGAAGCTTCTCCTCCTCCTTGGAAGGGTGAGGGGGAGGATAAAAGGTAGGAAGGGTAATGGACTGCCCCAAATGAAAAGGAGTAACCACCTTGGGAAGGAAGGCAGCCCTGGTCCTTAGAACCAACTTATCTGCATGAATGGTCAGGAAAGGAGGCTTAGAACTAAGAGCCTGCAACTCGCTTACCCTCCTAGCCGAGGTAATGGCAATTAAGAAAACTGTTTTAAAAGTAAGAAGCCTCAAGGGGCAACTATGCAGAGGCTCAAATGGAGAACCCATGAGAAAAGTAAGTACAAGATTCAAATCCCACTGAGGCATAACGAAAGGAGTGGGAGGAAACATGTTTGTAAGACCTTTAATAAATCTCATCACCACCGGAGATTTGAATAAGGACGTCTGATCCGGCAAACAAATAAAAGCCGACAAAGCCGATAAGTAACCTTTTACAGTAGCTACAGCATAACCCTGCTGCGCTAAGGAAAGTGAAAAACTCAAAACATGAGATAAACCAGCCTTCAAAGGGTCAAAAGATCTCTCTCCACACCATTTAACAAATTTAGACCAACGGGAAGAGTAAACTGACTTGGAGTGTCGCCTGGACAATAAAATAACATCCACCACATCTGGTGGGAGAGAGAAAGAACTCAGGTTGAATCTCCAGGCATGAAGGTGCAAGCTCTGGAGGTGGGGGTGAAGAACCTGCCCCTGCGACAGAGAGGCGGTCTGCCCTGAGAGGGAGACGGAGCGGAGGGTGCGAAGAGAGGTGAAGAAGATCTGTGTACCACACCCTTCTCGGCCAATCCGGAGCGATCAAGATGACTTGGGCCCGGTCTTGGCGAATCTTCCTCAGAACCCGAGGAATCAAGGGTATGGGAGGAAACGCATAAAGGAGTTGAAAGCTCCAACTCAACTGAAACGCGTCCCCCAACGCTCCCTGCATCGGAAACTGGAGACTGCAGAACGGGCAGTGCGCGTTCTCGCGAGTGGAAAACAGGTCCAAATGAGGAGACCCCCACATCTCGAAGATGTGATGGAGCACCTCCGGATGAAGCCTCCACTCGTGATCGGCCGAGAAATGCCGACTGAGACTGTCCGCACGAACATTCAGCACTCCGGCTAGATGATTTGTAAACACACAAATCTGTTGGCCCTGAGCCCAGGACCAGAGTCGCAGAGACGAAACGATCCTACACCTCCCTGTTTATTGATATACCACATCGCGGTCTTGTTGTCCGTCAGGCCCTGAACTGACTGACCGCGAAGGGAAGGAAGGAAAGCCTTTAGTGCCAAACGTATCGCCCGCAATTCCAGAAGGTTGATGTGAAGCAACCTTTCCTCCGGAGACCAAAGACCTTTGATCTCCAGATCCCCCAGATGAGCCCCCCCACCCTAGAGTGGAGGCATCCGTGATCACTGTGGCCATCGGTGGAGGAAGTTGAAAGGGCTTTCCTTGCGACAGGTTGCCCTGCACACCCCACCAAGTCAGCTCCGCTGCAGCGTCTCTGGAGATTCTGACCTTCTCCCCGAGATCTCCGTTGTGCTGATACCACTGCCTGCGGAGGCACCACTGGAGTGCCCTCATGTGCCAGCGTGCATGACTGACCAACAGTATGCAGGAAGCGAACAGACCGAGCAGGCGTATGACCTTCAGGACCTGAACAACCGCTCCGTTGTGAAACAAGGGAATCATTTCCTGAATGTCGAGAATCCTCTGAGGAGGCGGGAATGCTCGACAAACAGTAGTGTCCAGTATTGCCCCTATGAACAGGCTGCGCTGAGAAGGCACCAGGTGAGATTTGGGTACATTTATTGAAAAACCCAAGTTGAACAACAGCTGCGTTGTCACCTGCAAGTGACGCAACACCATCTCCAGAGACTTGGCTTTCAACAGCCAATCGTCCAGATAGGGGAAGACAGGAACCCCTGATCTTCTGAGATGTGCTGCTACCACTGCCATCACCTTTGTAAAGACTCACGGCGCGGAAGTCAGACCGAACGGTAGAACCGCAAACTGGTAATGTTGCGACCCTACAGTGAAACGTAGATACTTCCGATGCGACTTCAGGATGGGAAGATGAAAGTACGCATCCTGCAGATCGATGGACACCATCCAGTCTTCCTGTTGCAACGCAAGAAGAACCTGAGCCAGAGTCAACATTTTGAATTTCTCCTGCCCGAGGTAAAAATTCAAAACCCTGAGGTCCAGGATCGGCCTCAAACGTCCGTCCTTTTTGGGAATCAGGAAATACCGGGAGTAGCACCCCTGACCCCTTTCCTGCTCCGGAACCACCTCTATCGCACCTTTCTGTAACAAGAACCTCCTGTTGCAAAAGCAACAAATGGTCTTCTGAACAACCACCTTGGTGAGGAGGGTAAGGAGGTGGATACCCTAGAAAAGGAAGGGCGTACCCATTCTCTACAAGATTCAAAACCCAACGATCTGTTGTAATCAGTTTCCTCTCTTTTTTGGAAAATGGGACACCCGACCCCCAACAGGACCAACATGCTCTAAGATGGGGGATCTAGAGCTGCTTTCCTGAAGCACCAACGGTGAGGGGAGGAGGAGGAGGACTGCTGCCGTGTGGCTCCCCTAAAACGGCCTCTGTTCTTGCCCCTGTAGGACTTGTAGCACAAGTTACTAACTTGTGTAACGATATATCTGTAAGAGACAGTAGTTAGTGACAGATTCCTTACCTTAGAATATCCCCAGGCGTCAGGCTGGATCCGGAAAGCTTTTGCGTAGCAGTACCCTTGCACGTCGGTAGGCGGCGTCGTGCGGCTCCGCGTCCGTCGTCGGCATCGTGATCGCCGGGATGACGTCGCGGGCAGTACTTAGACGCCGCCCCTGCGCGCTGACGTCAGTTCTGTACACGACTTTCCGCGCCAGGAACGCAGAGCCATGCAAGAAGCTGACATAGGTGTCTGAAAAATACTAGGGCCCTGAAAGGGATGTCCTTAACCCTAGAAATCAGTTCGCAGAACGGGGAGGAAGGTGGGGCGGTAAGGAATCTGTCACTAACTACTGTCTCTTACAGATATATCGTTACACAAGTTAGTAACTTGTGCATCTGAAAGAGACGTTAGTGACAGATTCCTTACCTTAGAATAGATACCCCAGCAATACCAACCCCGGTGGTGGGTCTGCGAACAAAGATCAGACAAGGAAGTCCCGGAGGACAGAACGGCCAAAGAAGCCGTCCCTCCGGACCTGACTGTTAGGGCAGTAATGCTTTGTAAATGTGTGCAGCGAGGCCCACGTAGCTGCCCGACAGATATCCTGCAGCGGAACACCGCGGCCTAAAGCCGTGGTAGCAGCCGTTGCCCTGGTGGAATGGGCACGCAGCCCAACAGGAGGCTCTTTTTTAGCCAAAGAATAGCAGGCTTTGAT
The DNA here is from genome assembly GCA_963921515.1 of Calotriton arnoldi. NCBI lineage: Eukaryota > Metazoa > Chordata > Amphibia > Caudata > Salamandridae > Calotriton > Calotriton arnoldi. The sequence continues at coordinate 523,093 of CAWUFW010003828.1, forward strand.
ACACAAGGTTACCCAGCGGGAGATGGTTCTCTTGTGCACCGCCCGACCTTTTTTGGCGCCCACGTAGCCAACAAAGAGCTGGTCATCCACCCGGAAGTGTTGTGTGCGGTTGATATAAAAGGAAAGTGCACGTTTTGGGTCCAGACGGTGGAGCCTCTCTTCCTCTCTGGAAGGATGCGGAGGCGGAAAGAAGGTGGGCAAAGTGATGGTCTGCCCAATGTGGAAGGCAGTAACCACCTTTGGCAAAAAGGATGGACGCGTCCTAAGAACAACCTTGTCTGGATGGACAGACAGAAAGGGAGGTTTGCATGACAGAGCCTGGAGCTCACTCACCCGCCGAGCGGAGGTGATGGCCACCAGAAAGGCTGTCTTCAGAGTCAGAAGACGAAGAGGACAGTTATGTAGAGGCTCAAAGGGAGCGCACATGAGAAAGGTAAGAACCAAGTTCAAGTCCCACTGAGGCATCACAAACGGAACAGGAGGGAAAAGGTGTGTAATGCCTTTAGGAACCTGTTAACAACAGGGGACTTGAAAAGGGAGGGCTGATCAGGAAGCCTGAGGAAGGCCGAAATGGCACAAAGATAGCCTTTGATGGTACCCAGGGCAGAACCCTGTTGGGCCAGAGAAAGAAGGAACAGAAGAACCTCAGAAAGAGGGGCAGAGAGGGGATTCACAGCTTTTGCTGTGCACCATGCCACAAACTTGTTCCACCTGCAGGCGTATACCACCTTAGTGGAGGGACGCCTGGCTGCCAGAATCACATCACAAACTTCGGGAGGCAAGTCGAAAGGAATCAACTGCCGCCGCTCAATCTCCACGCAAGCAGGTGGAGACTGGACAGGTTCGGGTGGAGGACCATTCCCTGCTGCTGCGCAGAAGATCCTCCTGAAGAGGCAGACGAATCGGGGGATCGACGCTCATACTGAGTAGCTCGGGATACCAAACTCTTCGAGCCCAGTCCAGAGCCACAAGGATGACTTGGGCCCGGTCGCGCCGAATCTTCTTCAACACTCTGGGTAGAAGTGGTATAGGCGGAAAGGCGCACAACAGACCGCAACTCCACTCGCGACGAAAAGCGTCGCCGAGCGAGTGCCGCCTTGGAAATTCCAACGCGCAGAACTGCTGACATTGCGCGTTCTCTTCGGTGGCGAACAGATCTAACCAAGGCTCTCCCCACTGCTGAAAGAGACCTTGCACCACCTCAGAGTGAAGACGCCATTCGTGATCCATAATGCACCTGCGGCTGAGTTCGTCCGCCCTGGCGTTCAGGGAACCTGCCAGGTGTTGAACCATCAGGAATATGCCCTGATGTTCCAGCCATGTCCAGAGGCGCAGAGCCTCCTGACATAGGGTCCACGACCCCACCCCGCCCTGTTTGTTGCAATACCACATGGCGGTGGTGTTGTTTGTGAACACCTGCACTACCGTCCCTTTGACAGAGGGAAAGAATGCCTTGAGTGCAAGTCGGATCGCCCGGAGCTCCAGAAGGTTGATATGGAGCCGGGACTCCGCCGGAGACCAGAGGCCTCTGATCTCCGCCTCTCCCATGTGACCGCCCCATCCCAGAAGGGACGCGTCCGTCACAACTGTGTGCTCTGGCTGGGGAAGGGAGAGGGATCTGCCCATGACCCATTGCCGGTTCGAGAGCCACCACTGCAACTGTTTTGCAGTCCCCTCCGAGATCTGGACGTGATCAAACAGGTTGCCCTGGTGCTGCGCCCACTGGAACTTCAGGTCCCACTGCAGAGCCCGCATATGCCATCTGGCATGATTGACCAGCAGGATGCAGGAGGCCATGAGGCCCAGCAGCCTCAGGGTCATCCGTACCGAAACCCAGGATAAAGGCTGAAAGATCGGAATCATAGCCTGAATATCCCGGACTCGCCGTTCGGGAGGATAGGCCCGAAACTGCGTTGTGTCCAGAACTGCTCCGATGAAAAGGAGCTGTGGAGAAGGAATCAGATGCGACTTTGGCACATTGATGGAGAACCCCAGCGAGTGCAGGAGTTCGGCCGTAGTCTGGAGGTGGGAGACGACTGACTGGGACGAGCCCGCCTTCAGCAGCCAGTCGTCGAGGTAGGGGAAGACTGGAACCCCTGCCCGGCGCAGATGAGCTGCGACCACCGCCATCACTTTCGTGAACACCCGAGGGGCACTGGTAAGGCCAAAGGGGAGCACGGTGAACTGAAAATGCTCGAGGCCTACCGTGAACCGCAGGTAACGCCGATGGGCCGGCAGGACGGGGATGTGGAAATAAGCGTCCTGTAAGTCCAACGCTACCAACCAGTCTCCAGGGTCGAGGGCAGTCAAGACCTGAGCTAAGGTGAGCATCTTGAACTTCTCCTTCCGGAGGAAGCCATTGACGTTCCGGAGGTCCAAGATAGGACGCATGTCCTCCTTGTCCTTTTTGGGCACCAGAAAGTAGTTGGAGTAGCAACCACGTCCTACTTCTGGGGTCGGAACATGCTCGATGGCCCTCTTGGCCAAGAGGGCCCTGACTTCCTTCTGCAGAAGCACCAAGTGATCCCCTGACATGCGGTGGAATTGAGGTGGCATGGCTGGGGGGTGGTCTCGAAGGGGAGGGAGTAGCCCCTTCGGACAATGTCCAAGACCCACCTGTCCGAGGTGATGGCATGCCAGTGGTGAAGGCGGGCCCTGCCCCCTACTGGCGTGCTGTGCACCTGAAAGGAGGGACTAGGAGGGCTTGGAGGCCGCGGACGGGGCAGGGTTAGTGGCCTGACCCGCACGCTGGTTGCCCGATCCGCCACGGCGGAAGCCACGTCCTCGGCCACGCGAAGACGCTTGCTGCGCGGGACGGTGGCTGGGCAGCGGACGTGACTGGGCGCCCCTTCCGTGGCCACGAAAGGGGCGAAAAGCAGAGGTTAGCGGAGGGCGCACAGCAGGAAGGCCCAGGGACTTGGCAGTAGCCCGTGAGTCCTTAAAGCGCTCCAGCGCATGGTCTGCTTTGGAACCAAAAAGACCGACTCCATCAAAGGGCATGTCCATGAGTGTATTCTGGACATCACCCGAGAAACCAGTGGTCCTCAGCCAGGCGAGGCGCCGCAGCGCCACCGCAGTTGCAAGCGATCTGCCCAGCGAGTCGGCGGTATCAAGGCCACAACGGATGATGTACTTCGCCGCATCCCTTCCTTCCGCAATGGCGCGGGAAAGCAGTGTCTGGACCTCCTCAGGACACTGGGGCAAAACGAGCACCACCGAATCCCACAGAGTGGGAATATCGGCCCAAAAGGCAAGCGGTGTTTACTGACCGCAAGCCAGCACTGGAGGAAGAAAAAGCCTTCTTCCCAAATTGGTCCAGGCGTTTGGATTCCCTATCCGGAGGGGCGGTAGGGAAGGCGGTTTGGGAGGCAGAGGCTTGGACAACCAAGCTCTCGGGGGTGGGATGTTGAGAGAGAAACAAGGGGTCGCCCGGAGCAGGGCGATGGCGTCGGGCCACGTTCCTATCCACAGGAGCCCCTGTGGCGGGCTTGGACCAGGTGCCCAAAAGAACGTCAGATAGTGCGTCATTGAACGGCAGCAATGGCTCCGAGGAGGTAACTGCCGGCTGAAGCACTTCCGTCAGGAGGTTAGTCCTGACAGCCACTGTAGGCAATTGGAGGTGTAAGGCTCCAGCTGCTCTACGCAACAAAGTTGCGAAATTTGCTCCCTCCTCCGTAGCCACGGAAGGAGGAGACAGCATGCCAGTGTCCGGAGAAGTGTCCAGACCACTGGCATCCCCAAGTTCCTCTGCCCAGTCCTCATCATACTCACACTGCTGTGTGAGAGGGTCTTCCGACCCCTCCCAGTTCTCCTGGTCCTCCTCCGATAGAAAATAAGGAGGAGGGGGGACGTCAGGGACCCAAGGTCTCAGTGGCGCCGGCGCCGGGCGACGCCGGTCCGACGCCGCGTCTCGATCCGGAGAGAACGGGGGAACGACACCGCCCGGAGCCCCAGGCGGCGTCAGGAACGGCACCGGGGACATCGCCGGAGGAGTAGTTAGGTCAACCAGCGTCGATGGAGGTTGCGGTATCACCGGAGCCGGGTTCGAGGCCGGGAGCGAGGCTGGTGATACAGGCGGCGCCGGGACCGGAGTCGCCGGCAGCGCCGGGGCAACCGGAACAGGGCCCGCGGGGCCCGAAGGCGCACCGGAGGGGCCTTGAGGCCCGAAGAGGCGGGCCATGGCCGACAGGAATTCCTGTATCTCGGCCGGAGTCGCCCCGAACCCGGGAAGGACGGGTAATGCGGGGGCGGCGCCACAGGCACATCCGGAGCCGCGGGGACGGTGCCGACAGGGGCCTCAGCCGAGTCGGGAGACCGGCGAGGCGAAGTCTTAGAGCGATGGTGCTTCTTAGACTGTTTGTGCTTCGACTTACCCGAAGAGTGCGAAGACTTGGACTCAGATGACGGCCGAGGACTCCGCGACCGACCCCTTGACCTCTCCCGTGACCGGGGCTTGGTGCGGCGCGGAGCCGGCTGCCGGACCTCGAGCAGCTTTCGAGACCGCTCTCGCAAAGCCTTCGGGTGTAAGGCCCGGCAGTCGGAACACGACTTTGTGTCGTGGTCGAGACAGTAGAGACACTAAGTGCGGGTCTGTGATCGACATCATTCGACCACAGGCGTCGCATGGCTTGAAGCCGGGCATCCCTACCGACACCTTGGAGCCTAGATGACTCGAAGAAAAGACAGTGAAAAATCACCCAAAAAGTAGTCAAAAAATGACTAGGGCACTGCTCTTCCCGGATCTGCGCTTACTGGCGCGGAAAAAGAAGAACTGACGTCAGCGCGCAGGGGCGGCGTCTAAGTACTGCCCGCGACGTCATCTCGGCGATCACGACGCCGGACGCGGAGCCGCACGACGCCGCCTACCGACGCGCAAGGGTACTGCTACGCAAAAACTTTCCGGATCCAGCCTGACGCCTGGGGATATTCTAAGGTAAGGAATCTGTCACTAACGTGTCTCTTTCAGATTAAAGGGTTCTGCTGTTGTTGCTGCTGCTGACCCTGTTGAGACTGTTGACGGCCACGAAAGGAAGAACCCCTTCCAAACCCACGAAGGCGCTTGTATCCATAACCCCTGGACTGTGTTTGAAGGCCCAGAGATCTAGCAGTCGCCCTGCTATCTTTGAATCGTTGTAAGGCAGAGTCAGCTTTGGATCCAAACAGCCTTGTGCCATCAAAAAAGGTAAGTCCAACAGAGTTGCCTGGACATCAGGGGAAAAACCAGAAGACCTTAACCAGGCCTGCCTTCTTGTTGCCACAGAAGAACCCATCACCCGTGCAACAGAATCAGCCGTGTCCAGCCCAGACTGAATCACCTGACGAGCAGCTGCTTGCGAATCAGAGAGTACCTCCATAAAGTTTGCCCTATCATCCTCTGGAAGCTTAGGAGCCAGTTGTTTTACAGAATCCATCAAAGCATGGACGTATCTCCCCAGAAGACAAGTAGCATTAGTCTACTTCAACGCCATGCTTGCAGATGAAAATATCTTTTAGCTGCATGCTCCATCTTTTTCGAATCCCCATCTCCCGGAGAAGTAGGGAAAGCACCCAATGATTACTTCGAACAAGAAGCCTGTACCACCAAGCTCTCAGGTGTCGGATGAGTTGACAGAAAGGCAGGATCCCCAGGGGCCGGCCTATATCTCCTTGCAATAGCCCTAGAAACAGCAGGAGCGGACAATGGCTTCTGCCACACTTCCAATATTGGCTCAGTCAAAGCATCAATGAATGGTAAAAGAGGCTCTGAAACTGTAGAAGAAGTATTAAGGACCTCAGTCAAGATGTTGGACTTTAGTTCAGATGATGGTAACTGAAGACCCAGCAAATCAGCCGCCTTCCTCACGACCACATGGTAGGGAAAATTTTCCAGAGGTAGACCAGCCTTTGGCGATGAAAGGTCATACTCAGGAGAAGTGTCTAATCCACTGGCCTCCTGCAGACCCTCAAACTCATCAAGTGATTCCAAAATCTCTCCTTCCTCCTGCTCTTGTTCATGCCTATACACCTCCTCTTCTAGCAGCCTCTGTGCATCCCTCCTGGAGCGCTGCTTTGGCATTGTCGCCGGAATCGGCTTCGGCGGAGCTGGAAGCGGAGTCGACGGCGACGGACGCAGCGCCGGTGACGATGGCAACGGAACAGAAGGAGGCCCCTCCGGAACAATCTTCGGCGCCACCCGAGTCCGAGACGACGCCGACTCCACATCCGACGGAGCTCGAGGTGCCGGAGTGGACGACCTCGGCGTCGGGAATTGCCAAGCCGGAGCCGATGGCACAAAGGGCACCTGGGCATACTGGTGTGGAACACCCAAATTGTAGGCTAAAGGACCTGAAGGCACACCCAGCGGATAACTGGCCCTTGAAAACATCCCAAACATCGCGTTCAGGAACTGCAATGGGTCCGCACCAGGCAAAGGAAAAGTAGGATAAGGATCCGTACCTTCTCGCCCGGGGATCTCCTGAGGCTCAACTGGGTCTTGCGGAGCCGGCGCCCGCTCAGGCGAAGCCACAGGAATAGGAGACAACTCCCCGGGCGTCGGAGTCTTACAAGGCGCCGGTGATCCTCTCGACGCCGAAGAGCCCTTTGACGCCGGCGACATCGGAGCCGGAGAATGAACCGACTCCGCTCTCGGAGAAGGAGACGGAGAGACAAAGTCCTTTCTCCGAAGCCGCTCAGGAGGTGAAGCCGACCTCGAAGCCCTAGACTTCGACGAGTGACGTCGGGACTTCTTCGACTTCTTGTGCTTCTTCGACTTTGATGTGCGAGACGAATAAGACTTCCTCCGCTTTCGACCTCTTTTCTTCTTGGCTCTGGCTATAAAAAGTTTAGCCTCACGCTCTTTAAGGGCCTTCGGGTTCATCTTCCTGCAGGAACGACACTCTCCGACGTCGTGGTCAGAAGAAAGACACCAAAGACAGTCTTCATGCGGATCCGCTAGAGACATATGGCCTCCGCACTCCCTGCAAGGCTTAAACCCGGACTTCCTATAAGTAGCCATTTCCAACAATACGAAGAAACAAAGTAGAAAATGGAGAGTCCCTGGAAAAACCGTTACGCGTCGATGGCGCGGAAAAAAGGGAACTGACAGCACGCCGACGAGGTCTTCTTATGGCTCTGATGACGGCATACGGAGTCACGAGCGGAGCCGTGCTATTGTGACGTCCTCGTCGACGTGGGAGAGCTGGGAAAAGAATTTCCGCGGAATTGCTGGCGCAAGGGGTATTCAAAAGGTGAGGAATTCACAGGCAGAAGTATCCATCAGCACCTGCGCGCAGGCACAAGTTTATCTTGAACTCCTCCTCACCTTCAGACTCTGAATAACCATGCCAGCCTGAAGTTGTGTGCAAATCTAACTTGGGACCTTTTCAGAATTACAGGAATGAACTCCACATAACGGGGAGAAAAGAAGGCCGTGAAGGTTCTGTAGTTAGAGAACTACTGAGAGGATTCGTTTTCTCATCTTGCAAGCAACTCCCAGCGCATGTGGTGCTGTAGATTCACACACTCTGCATACTCCTGCCATCTAGTGCTGGACTTGGACTGTTGCAACTCGTTTTTCTTCAAAGAAGTCTTGAGTCACAAGGTCTCAGTGACTTCTCTGGTAGTGAACGTGAAAGGGAACGGACTCCATTGTTAGACTGTTTCTCTCACAGCGGATGAGTATGGATGGATTAGTGATTAGGATAAAATAGCGGCCATACGAGGAGTGTAAATTATGTATATTGAAGATATTTTTAGCATGCACAGTCTTTTGGGGAGGTGAGTGGGTGTATGTGAAGCTAAAGCATTACATGCAACAAACAGATGCTAACAGGGTAAGTAACAATCCATTTGTAGAATGTGAGGCTATAGATATACATGCTCTGCATCAACTGTAAAGCAGTACTCCTATTAAGCTGTGGCTAGCCAGTGGATGGTGCACAGGTCCGAAACAAAGATTTTAAGGTAGGCTGACCTATTCTAGCCTGCTGTCTTGCTAGAATGCCCACACAGCAATGCGTTGCAAGGGTGTGAGGAGTGGACCAGGTACCCCGGTAGCAGCCTTACAGATGTCCTCTATGGGTGTTTCCTGGAAAGGCCATAGCAGTGCCCTGTTTACAGCTGCACGGAGACCTGGGGAGGGCAGATAGTGTTCTTTTGGTTTTAAGGTAACCAGTTTGAAAACATTTAACAATCCACCTGGCTATCCCAGCCTTAGAAATGAGATGAACTTTATGAGGCTGTGGAAAGGCAGCAAAAAGCTGTTTATTTTTATTCAAGGACTTGGCCCAGACTATGTAGAGCACGCTTGACGTCAAGAGTGTGAATCGCTCTCTCGGCTGGGGTAAGAGGCTCAGAAGCTCAACTGTCTGGTTAAGGTGGAAGGGGAAGCCCACCTTAGGCAGGAACTTAAGGATGGTTGTAAGGACAACCGTGTCATTTTGTACCATGAAAAAAAGCTATTGTGTGGAGAACTCTAATTCACTTGGACGTCTAAGTGACTTTATGGTTTCTAAAAAGGCGTCTTACCAAGAACGAAATTAGCAAAAACAGCTAGGTATAGCAGAGTCGAGGTGTAAAGTAGTCCAGATTTTTGCAAACATAAGAGGTAGCATATTATATCTTGTACCATAGGTGTAAGAGGGTTGATGCAGTTCAGAGTACAGTAGTGAATAAACCTTTTTCACTTAGCTGCATAGCAAGTGCATGGGGTAGGCCTACCGGCCTCCTTTAGTATGTTCATGCATTCCTGAAGCAAGATGGGGTAACCAAATTCTAGGACCTCAGAAACCAAATCCTTAAGTTGAGCTGCCTGGATTCAGGGTGGTCTGCCTCTGCTATGGTACTGTGTGAGAAGGTCTGGCCTGTTGGACAGCTTCTTGTGTGAGAGAATGGACATCTTTAGAAGGGTCGAGAACCAAGGTTGTCTGGCCTAAGAGAGGGCCACTACATTGAGGGCAAGGGATGTTTGCCGCAGTTTCCTTAACACAAACGGTAGAAGCGTGAGAGGAGAAAAAGCATATGCAAAGAGATCCCTAACCAGTTCATCCACAGATTACCCATGGATTGGGGGTACAGAAACAAAGGAAAAGCTTGGGCATTTTTAATAGGGCAAAGAGGTCTATGTCTGGGTCCTTCCATCACTAAAAGTAAGGGAGCAAGACTTGTGGGTGGAGTTCCCAACCATGCTGAGCAGGTCTGCAACGTCATTATCCACCCAGGCAGGTACTCTGCCAGAAGATGCACTTGATGGTGGATAACCCAATGACAAACTCTCTGCAGTTGAGGAGAGTTTGTGCCACCTTGTTTTTGCAGGTAAAACGGAGGCCATGTTATTGGTTCACGCCAGGACACCTTGCCCTTAATATCTGGGGAAGAATGCTTTGCAGGCTAAGAGTATGGCTAAAAGTTCAAGATGGTAGACGTGAAGACTGTTGGTGAGATCGCAACAGACCCTGTACTGTCATGGGGTTAAGATGCACTTGGCGAGTGAGGAGTCCTTAGTAATGGTCACCAGCGGAACCAGGTCTGAGTAGGGCCTGCCTCGTTGCTGTTCCACTACTGCAGAGACCGATGGGTACAGGACCTTATCAAGAGTAGATCCTCGCAGCAACACTGCGTTGTTACCAATGTACTGAGAGGCACTCTTGGAGCAGACTACTATGGAGCCTTGCTTGAGTATCTAAGGCCATGCATGAGGCCATACCAAGGACACACATCACTCCTCGAAGTCTGAGAGGACGGAGTGGCTGAAAAAGAGGCAGAAGCTGCTGGAACGCTGCCACCCTTTACTCACTAGGGCAGGCTTTGTCTAAGACTGCACTGATGGATGGCCCTAGGAGGGGTTGGACATGAAGTGGCTGGATGTGGGACTTGGTGGCGTGGACTTTAAAAGCTCAATTTGTGGAGCAAGGAGATGGTGGTCTAAGCATTCTAGTCTGTTTATACTCTTCATCAGCCATTTGCCTAAGTATGTGAGGACATGAGTCTTCCCTTTCTAAGCTGGGCGGCTACCACTGTAGACGTTTGGTGAAAACCCTTGGGGCCTTGGTGATTCTAAAGGGCATCACTTTGTACTGGTAGTGCTTACCACAAAACGAAGGTAGCATCGATGGGCTGGATGTGAAAGTAGCGGTCCTTCAGGTCTTTTGTGGCCATCAAGTTGTCTTGCTGCCGCGGGGGTGGGGTGACATCCTGGGGTGACCATGTGGAATGCGGATATGCGCTTGAGGCAGTGACCGTGCTCAATGATGGATAGAACTCACCAATCTTAGGTGATTTACGCCCAATGGGGAAGAAATCCTTGGAGCCTTTTCCGCATCCACCCCCACAGGTGTAGTGTGGTATGGGGATGTGGGGCAAGCCAATGCTTGGAGGTAAAGGCTTCCTTGGATGAAATTACTCTGCCTGAAGGTGCCCCGTGCATTAACCCTACCTCCCTGTAGGTGGTTATTGTACTGCTGACATTGGTGTGACTGCGAAGACTTAGGGAAAGTAGCCGTGGACCCGCCTCTTATCGGTCCCTCCAAAATTAGCCCCAGCTGAAGGAACACGAACACCCATGGACTTAGTAGGGTCAGTGTCCTCCTTTATCTTTTCCAGCATCTCATCAACATGCCAAGGTAAGGTTGATGAGGTGTTGTTGGACTTCTGTCCAGAGATACACCGCCTAGAGTGGCAGTGGAGGATAACTGAGATGTTCACTGCTCTGGCAGCTGTATAAGCCAAATCTAATGCTCACCGAATGGTGCCATTGTATATGGCTTTACCCTCAATAATCTCTTCTACCCTCTTCCGCTATTAGTAAGGGAGATGTTGAAGTAAGGCCTCCATCTCTTCCCATTGGACTGTGTTGTACCGAAACAGGAATGCTACTAAATTGGTGACACCAGTGTGTGGCAGCACCGACACCTCTCTTGCCAGCCACATCAATTCACTTTCTCTCCTTATGAGAAGGGCGACATCACCTGTGCCCTGGGTTGCCACTCACTTCCATGCAGTGGAGACTACCAGCGAGTCCAAGGGACTTATGCGTTGGGAGACACTGTTTTTGAAGAGCCTGTCCATCAAGAACTTGTCACCCTCTGGGGTGACATACATACCCACATTGTGGTAAGTGGCCGTTCATATTACACGGTTGTATGCTATGGTGTAACCTAGTGGAGAAGCCCTAACAGAAACATGTTCATAGTCAGGATTCCCTGGGGAGTCCAGGTCGTATTCCTCCCAAGGATCATCCATAGGGTATAGGCAGACTTGCACAGGAAGTCCTCTGCTGGAAAGTAAGGCTCTGGTGAACCCCTGAGGAGAATTCACAGGTGGTGGAGGAAGGCTAAAAGCAGGGGACTGAGGCCTCTTGGGAGGCACCGGCAGGAGAGGTGTGTCCGGTCTGGGGGGAGTCCTTGAAGGAGAGTCTTCGCTTTTTAGGCAAAGTGTTCCCGACAGCAGATATCTTGCCTATGCAGGGGAGAGTAATGAACTGACAAACAAGTTACTTATCTTCGGTAACTCATTAGCTGGTAGAGACTATTTAGCTGCAGATTCCTTACCTTTGATTTCCCAGGTGTCAGGCTGGATCCGGAAACTTTTGCTGAGCAATACCCCTTGCGTGTGACGTCGGGTGGCTCCATTCGGCTCTGCGTGACGTCGTCTGCGTCGGTAATGAGGCCGTGGTGCCTACATACGCTCCACCCAGGCGCGCAGACGTCCATACTTTTCGTATTTTCCACGCCAGAAGCGCAGACCAACAAAGTAACTGATGTAATCGTGTGCAAAACTAGGGCCTTGAAAAGGGGAACAACCCTAGCCCTACAATATCAGTCCGCAAAGCGGGGGAGGCATGGGTGGGGCTGTAAGGAATCTGCAGCTAGATAGAGTCTCTACCAGGGTTACCGAAGGTAAGTAACTTGTTCATCTGATAGAGACTTCTAGCTGCAGATTCCTTACCTTTGAACCAGATACCCGAGCCATAACATCCCGGCAGTGGGTTGCGGATTCACATCCTAGACTAAAAAGCCTTGCAGGACTGAACAGGCAAAATGTCCGTCCCTGCGTACTTGCTCATCAAGGCAGTAATGTTTTGCGAACGTGTGCAAAGATGCCCACGTCGTTGCCTGACAGATGTCATGGACTGGGTCACCCCGAGCCAAGGCCATAGTCACAGCCTTTCCCCTGGTGGAATGGACTCTTAATCCCTCAGGGGACTGCTACTTTGCCAAGGCATAACAAATCTTGATGCAGAGAAAGACTCAGCAAGAGATGGTCCTTTTCTGCACTGCCCTTCCCTTCTTTGCTCCCACGTACCGCACAAAGAGTTGGTCATCCACCCGGAACTCGACTGGTCAAGGTAGAACGACAACGCTCTTTTTGGGTCCAGTTGGTGGAGACGCTCCTCTTCCTTAGAGGGATGTGGAGGAGTAAAGAAGGTGGGCAAAGTGATGGACTGACCCAGATGGAATGGGGTCACAACCTTTGGCAAAAAGGATGCCCTGGTGCAAAGCACTACTTTGTCGGGAAAGGACATAAGATAAGGAGGCGACCTGGATAACGCCTGCAACTCACTCACCCTTCAGGCCGATGTAATCGACAGCAAGAAAGATGTTTTGATGGTTAACAGCCGGAGGGGACAATTGTGCAAAGGCTCAAAGGGAGAACACATCAGGTAAGTGAGGACCAAATTAATTTGGGGAGAGGATGTAGCCTTACGGCTAGAGTGGTTGACCTTGAAGCTGGGGACCCGGGTTAGAGTCTCGGCAGGGACGCTCAACATCCTGTGATTCTGGGCAAATCACTTAATCTCCCCCTGCTTAACAAAAAAATGAATGTATCCATCTGTAACGAAACTGGTGCTCATGTAAAGCGCTCGGATATCTTCGGGTCGAGTTCGCGCTATATAAAACTCGGGCGTGGGTGTAAACAAGCGAGCCAGCCCTTTTAGAAATCTATTTACAATAGGAGACTTGAAGAGAGGGGGCTGGTCTGGCAGATGCAAAAAAAGCAGACCAAGCAGAAAGGTAATCCTTGAGAGTTCCCAAGGCAGAGCCCTGCCGGGCAAGGGTTAGAATGAATAAAAGGACAGTAGAAAGAGAAGTAGAAAGAGGATCAATAGACCTTACTGTACAGTATAATACAAATTTCTGCCAACGGCAGGCATATACCGTCTTAGTGAAGGGCCACCTGGCAGCCAGAATAACGTCACAGACTTCGGGAGGAAGGTCAAAGGCTTTCAACTGTCGGTGCTCAATCTCCACGCATGGAGGCGCAGAGTTGACAGGTTCGGGTGGAGAACCCTCCCCTGCTGCTGCAACAGAAGATCCTCCCAAAGGGGCAGCCTGATGGGAGGATCGACACTCATTCTCAGAAGCTCTGGATACCAGACTCTCTTTGCCCAGTCCGGAGCACAAGAATGACTTGGACCGGGTCGCTCCAGACCTCCTTCAAAACCCTGGGTAGGAGTGGTATGGGTGGAAAGGCGTACAACAGGCCTGAACTCCACTCGCGACGAAAGGCGTCGCCGATCGATAGCCGCCTTGGAAACTCCAGCGCGCAGTACTGCTGACACTGCGCGTTATCTTCGGAGGCGAACAAATCTAACCAAGGTTCTTCCCATTGCTGAAAGACCTTGAGCCACCTCCGACTGGAGACGCCACTCGTGATCTGCTAGGCATAGACGGCTGAGTTCATCCGCCCTGGCGTTCAGAGAACCGGACCGGTGTTGAACCACCAGGGTATGCCCTGCTGTTCAAGCCATGTCCAGAGACGCAGGGCCTCTTGACAAAGGGTCCATGACCCCACCCCACCCTACTTGTTGCAGTACCACATGGCGGTGGTGTTGTCCGTGAACACCTGCACTAGCCTCCCCTTGACATAGGGAAGAAATACTTTCAATGCCAACCGAATCGCTCGGAGCTCCAACAAATTTATGTGGAGCTCTGTCTTTGCCGGAGACCAGTGTCCACTGATCTCCACCTTTCCCAGATGGCCGCCCCATCCCAGAAGTGACGTATCTGTCATGACCGTAAGATCTGGTTGGGGAAGGGAGAGGGGTCTGCCACTGACCCAATCGCGGTTCGTCAGCCACCACTGCACATCTCTCGCAGTTCCTTCCGAGATCTGGACCATGTCGGTGAGATTTCCCCGATGCTGTGCCCATTGGAACTTCAAGTCCCACTGCAGAGCCTGCATACGCCATCTTGCATGTCTTACCAACAAGATGCAGGAGGCCATGAGGCCAAACCACCTCAGTCAGTCTCACCGAAATCCAGGATAGAGGCTGAAATATAGGAATCATAGCCTGAATATCCTGGACTTGCTGCTCGGGAGGATAAACCTGAAACTGCACTGTGTCCAGAATAGCTCCGATGAAAGGGAGCGTCAGAGAAAGAGTCAGGTGTGACTTCGGCACGTTTATAGAGAACCCCAGAGAATGCAGGAGGTTCGCTATAGTCTGAAGGCGGGAGACGAATGCCTGGGACAAGGACGCCTTCAATAGCCAGTCGTCAAGGTAGGGGAAGGTATCCTGAAGTGGAATGCTAGGTGGGGGCCGGTCAGAAAGACAAATGCATGACCAGACCGTCAAAATGCCTTTGCCAGCAGGAGCACTAGGCCAGATATAGATACAAGCAAGATTAAGACTAAGATAAGGTATGGACCAAGTTAAAAGTTTCATTGAGACATAATGAAAGGTATTGCTGTAAGGGTACACAGGTCATTTTTGAAAGCACATCACAAGTGGTAACTTTAACAACAAAGGTTGATCAGGCAAATATAGAAAGGCTCAGAGGGATGACTGTTTAATGGTGCCCCCGAAAGCCTCACTGGGCCAGAGATAGCACAAAGCACAAGACATCGGATAACTTTGCTTGCAGACGATAAACTTCATGGTCCACAAACTTCAACTAAAGACCCGGATAAAAAGATTTGGTAGATAGCAGCAAGAGCAACACCTGCTAATTCAGCAAGCAAATCAAACCACCCAGTTTATGCCAGTCAGTGACCACAAATGGAGGCATAGGCTTTGGAGATTTGAGCGCAGGATACTGCCCCATTGCTGACACAGGAGGTCCTTCAGAAGAGATAAACTGATTGGAGGGCAAATGTTCAGGCTCAACAGCACATTGTTCTTGCCCAATTCAGAGCTATCAATCGGATTCGAGCCCTGTCTTTACTGATCTTCAGAACTTGGGGCAGAAGAGATTGAGGTGGGAAGTTATTACATACCTCAATCGGGCCACACAGCAGACAGAATAAGTCTCCTATTGAGACTCTCAGTGGAAACTCTACTGATCAGTAATCGTGATACTGTTAGTTCTGAGTGGTGGTGAAAAGATTAAACCAAGGCACATCCAGCTAGTTGACAGATGCCTTGAGGAAGATACCATTTGTGGTCTGCCAACTGACATTGGTTCAGCTTGTCCATTCTGGTGTTGAGTGAATCTGCTAAATGATTGGCCGACTAGAAGGATCCTGTATAGGCCCAGCCATGTCCAAGGTGCAGTACCTCCTGAGACAGGATCCACGACCCAACATTGAGCTGCTTGTTGCAGAACCAAATGGCGATCGTATTGTCAGTCAAGACCTGACTGGTGGAAACCAAGGCAGCCTTCACAGCCAGCCAGATGTGGAGATCGGGGAGACTGAAATGGAGCTTCTGCTCAGTTGCCCCTGAATCTGCATTTCTCCCAAATGGCTGCCCCAAACTAGAGATGATGCATCGCTTACCACTGTAAGCTCTGGGTGGGGTAGGGAGAACGGCCTTACACAGAAAAGGCTGGTATCCATCTGCCACCACCACTGATGGTCACGGTTTATCTACTCTGATATATGGATACTGTCCGAAAGAGCTCATAGGAGATTCCACTGCAACGCTCACACGTGTCCGTGAGCCCAAAACATCAGGATCTTTCCCTGAATGTTACGGACTTGCTGCAGGTGCAGAAAAGTCTTGAACACTGGTGTCCAGGACGGCTTCTATGAGGGAAATATTCAGCACTGTATCAGGAGGTGCTTCAAGTTGCTGATAGAAAATCCCAGGGATGACAGAGGGATTCCCATGTGGCGAACCTGCCTTCCGCAGCCTGAGATCAAGTATGGGAGTGCATCTTTTCCATTCATGCAAAGATGGACAGCAACCACCCCCATCACAGTCTTAATCACTCCAGGGGAAGAGGTAAGACTAATGGGTAGAATGACAAACTAGAATTGCAGAGACACCACGTCCAACCAAAAGGTAGCATCTGGGGGACTGCAGAACAGGCACATGAAAGTGCAAGTCCTGCAAGTCCAAGGACACAATCCGAATGTCCGGTGCCAAAAGGGCATGGTTCAAAGTCAGCATCTTGAATTTGTCCTGCTCCGGGAGGCATTGAGACAGTGAAGATTTAAAATTAGATTGAGCCCTCTATCTTTTCTGGACACCAAGAAATAGTGTGAGTGATACCCTTTACCATTCTCTGCCTCAAAGCCCCACTCTATAGCCCATCTGGTAAAAAGTGACAGCTTCCTGTAGAAGAATGGCAACACAAGCTCATGAAGTTTGAGCAAAAACAGGCAGGATGGGAGGGGGAGAATGTGAAAGGGCAGGTGTAAGAATCTACAACACCCACTGATCCTGCGTAAAGGCCCCCTAGATAAGTAAAAACAGATTTATCCTCTTTCTGACCGAGCAGGACCATGTAAGGAGAAATCAAAGTTCTGAGCCTGCAGTTGCAGCAAGCAAAGGAGAAGAATGCAATCCTCTGGTGTACTCTACCTGTGCCACACCACGTCCTCTTGAGTTTGAAGGGGCTCTACTAGCTGATGCACAGGTTGTGAAGGCTACCTCTGGGGGTTGGCGAGACCCAACAAGCACCATCTGAACTTTCAGCAATGCTGGTGGAACCAAGTGACAGAGATACCATGTGTGTGCCATAGCATGGCTGCCCTTGAAGACATCCACACAGAGTCAGCCTTTATATCGAAAGCCTGGGCCATAGCACAAGGTGTGGTGTGGTGTGTGTATTCTCTACCAAACGTCCCACAAAAAGGAACAGGAGCACTCGGCAGGTTCATTTTTATTCATTTATTTCAGGCAGACGCGTTCCAACAATACATTGTCTTTCTCAATTCCATAGGCAGGACAAAGGTATTTGAAATATTCATTTGAATGGTAAAATCGCTCAAGTGTACGTTCTCCATTCAAATAGCATGCACAACAATGGCAATGTGGGTCTTGTATGCAATGCCGGAATAGTTACCCAAAGACCGGCACAATGTTCGTTTGCGTGTGATTGGTGCATGCACTTGAATTACACTGGACTATGAGCAACCAATGAGAGTGAAGGTAGACTCACAAAAAGAATTGTTTGAACATTCATGGACTATAGCATTGAGAAAGACAACGTATTGTCGAAACTAATATGCCTGAAATAAATGAATGAAAATGAACCTGCTGAGTGCTCCTGTTTCTTTTTGTGGGACATTTGGTGGAGAAACTATTTCCGTGCTGCCACTTGCACGTAAGGAGGCACCCGTCCGCTGAGTTCAGCTGTTTAATGTGGCTTTGGTGGAAAAATGATATACGGCTGGAACTGCAGTGTGCTAAGAAGGTGAGAACATGGACATATGACAGTCAACATTACTTAATGGAGAATGCAATTACCAAATATGTATTCTTGGTTTCATGTTTCTACCGATATGGCATCTGCAGTAGGACGAAGGTATTTGAAATATTAATTTGAATGGTAAAATCGCTCAAGTGAATATTCTCAATTCAACTAGCATGTACCCCAATGGCTTTGTGGAACTTGTATGCAATGCCGGAATACTTACCAAAGATCGGCGAAGAGCGACTGGCACGATGTCAGTTTGAGTGTCATTGGTGCATGCAGTTGAATTGCATTGGATTATGAAAAACCAATGAGTGAGGGTAGACTCACAAAAAGAACGATTGTTTAAACATTCATGGACTATGGCATTGAGAAAGACAACGTATTGTCGAAACGTGTCTGCCTGAAATAAATGAATAAAAATGAACCTGCGGAGTGCTCCTGATAGAGCTAGATTTCATCAAGATTAAGCATCACTCTGTTTTGTGTTTCAGACAGACTGCATTTAAAATGGCACGCAGATTTTGGTGCAAGTGAAAACACATGGCACATGAAACATGAAATGAGGAGTAGTCAAATGCTTTTTAAAAGGGGCACTTTTGGCGCATGCAAAGTGAAAGACATGAAATGAGGCCTGGTCAAAATGCTTTCAGTCTGAAATGCTCTCATTTAAAACCCATGCTCAATTAATTAATCCAGGGTGGTAAATAATGTGTTTAGTTTAGATTTAACCTCACTATAAAATGTACATTTAATTTAGAGAATGATTTATTTTTAACTTTTAAAGTAGCACAGAATTGTGCTGAATTAACATGTGTTTTTGCAGTGTAGAAAAACTCGTGATTTCAGTTTCTTCTTGGCTTTGAAGATAAGCATGGAATGTGTTCTCTCCTCCCAGCTCCTTTTCCTTGTAATCAACACTCCCTGTTCCCGTCTCAAGAGACTTTGGCTTTGTTGCATATTCAGTTCATAATACATCTTTCTCATAATGTGTATTAATTAATCAACCATGCACCAACACTACACGTGGGGCAAACGCATTTTGCATGAAAAGCTATTTAAAACATTGCATATTTTTGCATGTTGCACAAATGATAGAAAAGCTGCTTTAAACTAATAGCTTTTGCTAGGTAATAACTAATACAGGGTACTAGGTAAACAATGGGTTTTATTTCATAAATTAATATTCTTTTGTGTTTGTTTTGGGCCCACTATAAAATGGCTGCCTAGGAATCCAGCATGGCTGAGAATTGTTAGCAGTGTGCTGAATGAGAGACGCATGCGCAGAGCCAGCTGCATGAACTGCCAAGTGCCTCAAGTGAAGACACATGGGTCAAGGCCACAATGAACTGTACACTCCTGTCATCGTGCCAATGTACCAGTATTTGCGGGAAAGTGTCATCCCTGTGTGCTATGTGAAAGAGAGACAGGAAATTGAGTGATACATTTTGTTGCAAGAAATATTCTTACTGATGCATGTTATGTATATTGTTCTTAGCATTAAGCCCCTATTGTCAGAACTGGTATGGGTTGGATTTGCAATGAACAGGATGGTGAGACCCTCATGTCATCTATGCTAACCAATTACAGTGCACGTTTCTACTGAAACTGCAACATTATTAGTATAGTCAGCCAAGAATTAGAGTATAAAAAAATGACCCCATAGGGGGCGTGTCAGCCTTAGACGTCTTAGAGGGAGGAGAGGAGAAGCAGATCTGACACAGACATCATATTGGTTAGGTACGTGAACGTCGTGGGTGCAGCCTGGGAGGAGATTGCGTCCGAGGAGAGAGGGAGGAGGGGTTCTTGCTCATATTTTTTTCAGAGAGTCCTTGCACGTCATATTTTTGCAAAGGCAGATCACATTCCTCTGTGGTCTTGTGAAGGGAGGGCAGCCTCTCTGTGTGAGACACAGAGAGAAAGATTGAACAGACCAGGGCAGAGAAAGCAGCTGATGGAACAGGTTTAGATTTAGATGCTAAAACTCTAAGTTTATGCTTTGACTAACTAACTAATTCTGAAAAGATTTGTCTTATGCATTTATTTCTCTTTATGGGAGATTTTTGCCAATTATTAATTAGCCTTGCAAAATTCACTCTTGAATTATATTTTTCCTGAAACTCGTTAAAGAGTTCTGACTGACATAGAATTAGGGGTTTTTCCTCCTTTATGGAGTGCTTTGTATGCAACCTATAATATGTTTTGTATTAATTCTATTTTTCCTGTTTTTCAATTCTGTAACAGGATTGATATTTGACTAATGAATAAAGGGTCAGAGAAACTTAACTTTTGACTAGAAAATAAAACCCTTTAAAAATACTCACAACTCTCTTTATTGGCTTAAATATTAATTGCATTTTGAATATATGCATGTTTATGTAAAGTCTCCTGAAGGTGATAACACAGTGGCAAAGGTCAATCACCTTTAAAGCGGTAAACTAGAGGTAAATAATGTTTTGCATTGAGAAATTACTGTGAAATTACCGCTGGATCACTCCTTTTTGTGGGACATTTGGTGCTGCCACTTGCACGTAAGGAGGCACCCATGCGCTGAGTTCAGCTGTTTAATGTGGCTTTATGGGAGATATACATATACATATATATATATATATATATATATATATATATTCACTGAAAAAACCACAGGTTTCAGGGACGTTCTAGTTAGTTGGACATTTCACTCGTACAAAACCAGAGAAATTAGGCCATTCTATTTAGTTAAGCTAACTATAACTCGCACCCCCGCAAAGCACTGCTGAGGACATCACATATTACATCATTCATGACATGGTCAGTGACATCACTGATGACATCATCCAGTGACTGTTTCTGTAAAGTTTAAATATGTTTTATATATATATGCCAAGGAGTATTGAAGAATGAGTGGGTGTATAAGTGTCTGAATGGATGATTTAGTAGGTGCGTGACTGATTGTATAAGTGAGTGATTAATCGTGTCTTACTGAATGCATGGGTTAGTGACTAAAATGTGTGAATGTCTGTATTAGTCTGTCAGTTGGTGTGTAAGCGGCTGCATGGGTTGGTGAGTAGATACATGAGTGTCTATATGGGTTATTGATTGGTTGTCTGAGTATTTGTATGGGTGTCTGAGTGTCTGTGTGGGTGGTGGGGGGTGCGTGACTGCATAGATGTGAGTAGGTGATTCACTGGGTGTATGGGTTCAAGAGTGCATCTGTGAAGGGCTGTATGGGTGTGTTGGTGAGTGTGTGTATGGGTGTGTTGGTGAGTGAATGGATGTCTCAGTGGTACATGTGTGAGTAGCTACATATGCGAAAGGCAGTATATGGGAGTGTTGGAGTATATAAATGACTATATGTGAGAGTGAGTGATTGTGAGAGTGCCTGTATGGATGAATGTGTGCTTTTATCAGTGATTGTATAAGAGAGTAAGTATGTGTTACTATTTGTATGAATAAGTGAGGTGGTGTGTGTATAACTGTATAGGTGAGTAAATGGGAGTGTGATTGATTCTTTGCATGACTGACTAGGTGTGTGAGCAACTCTGTGGGAGAGTGGCAGTGTGTGTGTGTGTCTGTATAGGTGAATGAGTGCATATGATAGTGCTGTATTGATGAGTGACTGCATGCATGAGTGATTGTATGGGTAAATGAGTGGATGAGGGTGTAGACCTAGGAATCAGTGAGTGGGTATGTAGTAACTGGTACTGGTGTGTATGGTTTTGAAAATGGTAGTCTGTTTTTTAAAGTGGATGTATCAAAGGTTATATTAGGGTATGAGAAGGTGCATCAGATTATCACGTGGATGATGTCATCAGTGATGTCATCAGTGATGTCACTGACCATGTCATGAATGATGTAATATGTGACGTCATCAGCAGTGCATTGTGGGGGCGCGAGTTATAGTTAGCTTAAATAACTAGAACGGCCGAATTTCTCTGGTTTTGTACGAGTGAAATGTCCAACTAACTAACGTCCCTGAAACCTGTGGTTTTTTCAGTGAATTTCTAAGGTTTTTTAAATGCTAATTTCTAACTATGCCTACAGAGGTAGGACAGGTGCAGAAAGAGGAAGAAAGGCGCAGAAAGAAGCAAGAGAAATGCAGAAAGAGGCAACAGAAGTCCAGAAAGACGAAGAAAGGTGCAGAAAGAAGCAAGAGATGTGCACAAAGAACCAATAGAGGAGCAGAAAGAGGCCTTGTTGAAAAGTTATCCTGTGCCCCCAACTTTTTGCTGACGGTACTGGTGGTAACTGACTGATTAACTAACCAGGCCTAGAGCCAGTGCTATGCTATGCTATAAGACACTTCGAATACAGTGAAAACACCTACATACACCAGGGAACACTATGCGTTGGGGTACCCCTGTCATTGGCATGACCTCCTCTGTAAGGCCCTGGTACATGATAGGGCAGGGGGATTAAAACTACCTCTAAGTCCGAGGTGCAGAAAGATGCTTCTTTAAGTAGTAGTCACGTTTGCAGAGTGGTGGAGAAAGGGTGCTGGGCCTCCGACCAGCGCTCAGGAATTCCACTGCATAGGACTTAGAGGAGGTACCAGGAGGGCTTCTTAGCCCCCAAAGTCCCTCAGGAGTAAATTGGACTTCATCCCCCATCCCATAGTCTGCCAGGAGGCGCGTTTGCAGAGTGGTGGAGAAAGGGGGGCATGTCCTCCGAACACCTCTTAGCAATCCCACTGTGTGGGACTTACTGGAGGTAACAAGAGGGGTAGTTGCCCCCCAAGGACAACCTTGGGGGCCAACTACCCCTCCTATTACCTCCAGCAAGTCCCACACGGCAGGATTGCTAAGTTCTCGTAGCAGGCCACGCCCCCTTTGCCCACCACTCTGCAAACGCCCTCCCTGGCGCGCTCTTGGATGGGGATTGAAGTCCCCTTCGCTGCTGGGGGTCCTTTAGGGGCCAACTAGCCTACCTCTTACCTCCAGTAAGCCCCACACAGTGGGATTGCTGAAAGGTGGACAAAGGCCACGCCCCCCTTTCCCCACCACTCTGCAAACACGCCTCCTGGCGCGTTCTAAGTTGGGGTATTAAGTCCCCTTCATTCCGGAGGGTCCCTGAGGGCCAACTAGCCCACCAGGTACCTCCAGTAAGCGCCACACACCTAGATTGCTGATAGTGGTCCGTGGCAACGCCTCTTTTTTACACCACTCTGCAAACGCGGCTCCTGGCGCACTGCTGCTTGGAGGATGAAGTCCACTTGTGTCCTGAGGTCCTCAGGACACAAAAGGACCTCATCGCCCCACCAGCAGTGCACCAAGAGGCGCTTTTCCAGAGTGGTGTAAAAAGGGGCATGGTCTCGGACCACCTCTCTGCAAACCAGCTATGTGGCGCTTACTGGAGGTACCTGGTGGGCTAGTTGGCCCCCAGGGACCCTCAGTATTCATGGGGACTTAATTTCCCAACTTACAACGCGCCAGGGGGCGCAGGGAGGGGGCGGGGCCTCCAGCGTGATGCCAGCTTTTTTTTATTTTAAGAAGGGGGGCTGTGTGGCCCCCATCTTACTATTGTTGGGGCCCTGGGGACCCCATCCCCCAGGGCATGACCTTTTTTAAATGTATTTATTGGAAAGGGGGGCCGCTTGGCCCCCCTTCACCCGGGGCCGGACTGCCGTTTTTGTTTTTTTAAATTAAATTGGAGGGGGGCCGAGAGGCCCCCCTCCCGGGCCACTTCTAGCCCCGGGGGACCCCAGCCCCCGGGGCCGGCCCTCAAGTTGGGGACCGTGGGGGAGCCCCAATGCCCCCACGGTCCCAGCCAGCTCCCCGTCTCCTGAGGGAGCCGGCATTGCTTTTGAGCTGCTAACATGCAGCTCCCCTTGCTCAAAAGCAATCCTGCTTTGCTTCGTTGAAGCGAGAGCAGGAGCAGGAGTTTGCTATGACAGGGTGGGAGCCGTGCTCCCGCCCTGTCATAGCAAACAGCAATGTCCCGGGGTGGGGACCCCGGGACATTGCAGGAGCCGGCCCTGGGGGGTGGCGGTCCCCAGGACCAACAAGGGCTCCAGGAGGGGGGCCGCGCGGCCCCCTCCCATCATTTAACATAGCCCCGGGGAGGTGGTGGTCCCGGGGGGGGGAGGGGGGAAAAGGGATGCGGGGGGGGTCGAGGACCCCCGCAAATAATTGAAGAAAGCCCCGCGGAGGTGGCGGTCCCCGGGGCAGCGGGGGGGGGCCGCGCGCATATTTAAATAAAGCCCCGGGGAGGTGGCGGTCCCCGGGGCTTGGGGGGGGGGCCTGGGAGGCCCCCTGCATATAATTAGTATAGCCCCGGGGAGGTGGTGGTCCCCAGGGCTGCGGGGGCCCCGGGGGCCCCCGCTATATAATTTGGCATTGCCCCGGGACCTGGCCCACCCGGGGGCTTTCAGATAACGAAGCGCGGAGGCCGCGCTTTGTTTTTTAAACATTTTATCGGCAGGATTCACGCACCCAGCTTTTTTTGGGCCTGGGGGTCCCTGTGGGACCCCCTGAGCAGGCCTAGTGGGTCAGGGTGTTTCTACCCTGCCCCCTTTTCTTGTTTTCACCTTTTTTTCTACTGATTTCTTGTGACTCGGTTAACGAGTCACAAGATTGCTGCCAACACTTCCTGGTTTGGAGTGTTGACAGCCAATCAGAGTGAAGCTCATGCCCGGGAGGGTTCGCGAACCCTCCTCGGTACTCAGATATCGATATTTTTATTTTTTGAATTTCTCAGGAACTACTGAACGGATTTACACCATTTAAAGAAAGATCTCTTTCTGAACCAAGAGCTACCTTTTTACCAAATTTGGTGTAATTCCATTCAGCAGATCGGGCTGTAGCCTGTTCCAATTTTTCCTATGGAAATTAACATGGGGAAAACACGTTTTGGGACCCCCCCCCTTTTTTCTCGGCCCCCGCTTGACGAATCACCCCGAAACTTTCAAGACAGGAGCGGGCCATTAGTTTTGAAAATTTCGCGAAGATTCGTCAAACGGCGCAAAAGATATTGGCAAAAGAAAAAACGCTTTTTGAATAGAAACAAGGTCCTAACTATAACTACCTACTGGCGACCGCCAGTAGGTAATATATACCTGGCTAATATATACTTGGCGGTCGCAAGTAGATAGTTCTAGTTAGGACCTAGTTTCCATAGGAAACTCATTTTTTGTTTTCCCAATAACTTTGGCGCCGGTTGACGAATCTTCGCGAAATTTTCAAAACGTATGGCCCGCTCCGGTCAGCTCCTATCTTGAAAGTTTCGAGGTGATTCGGCAAGCGGGGGCTGAGAAAAAAGGGGGGTCCCAAAACGTGTTTTCTCCATGTTAATTCCCATAGGAAACTTTAGACACGGCTTCAGCTCGGACTGCTGAACGGAATTACACCAAATTTGGCAAAAAGGTAGCCCTTGTTTCAGAAAGAGACCTTTTTTCAAATGGTGTAAATCCGTTCAGTAGTTGCTGAGAAATTAAAGTAAAGAAAACTTTCGATATCTGGGCGGAGCCTAACCACACAAGCACGAGCTTGCCTCTGATTGGCTGCCAACACTCCAAACCAGGAAGTGTTGGCAGCCATCTTGTGCCTCGCATTGAGTGAAAATCGAAAAGGTGAGACAACAGTCCTGCCAAGTACCACGCATCAGGCTCGCTCTGCTGAGGCTGCAACTTAATGCTACAATGTAGCGCTGCTGACACCGACCGGAGGTCAGGTCCGGCCACCGGAATTAACTTGTGGGAGGCAGACGTTGCAGCAAATCAATCATGGCAGCCGGGCGCCAGCAACGCTGCCTGCTCACATTGCCGGCCACCACTGTGCCAAGTTCCGTCACCGACCGTGTGGCTCAGCTGACCCAGTAGCTGCAGTTAATTTAACCCCCGGCCGCTCCGCTGCGAATTAAATTGGTGAGAGAGGAACTCCGTGGGAAACTTGGGGCTCTGTTCTCCAGGAGCCGCGGCTTACTCAGTGCAATGTCATAAACCTGATCAAACAAAGAAGGCCCTCAGGTACTGGTAACTTCGCCTAGTGACTCAAACTGCCTGGCTAGTTGATTGAATGTGCCTGCTGAAAGTTTATCTAAAATTAAAATAATCTTTAGAAGCGCGGCAGAGCTGAATTGAGAAAACCCCATCCAGTAGCCAACCTTAAGAGTCTTGGTTACTCCGATCCCTGTGGCCTGTCGGGGAATGGCGGAACTAAACATTGGGCAGCACTGCGAAGCCTACCACTGTAGCCAGCTAAGTAAAACATATGATACCAAAAAAGTCAGCAGTTAGTGCGGAGCCCAGGTAACCGAAAAGGGCTGCCTGGCCTGTGCTTTCGAGAACTCCCAACAACATTAATTACTGCCATGTTAACCCGCTCTTTAATGCGCACTCTTACATAGAAGACCCTAAGTTAACCATTTTTAAAAACTGCCTGGCCATGGCAAAGAACCGACCTCCTGCCTGCACATGCTGCTGCCCATCCTCTGTAGTGGCACTCCCGAGGCTTGCGTCCGATCACGGCAGGCATGGTTCTGAGGGCAGCTACTCTGTGTTGAGTGTCTTTAAAAAGCACAGGCACGGCTCTCAATCCGTAGTGGTGCCACGCATTGCATAAGCTCCCTGCTCTCACTGTGCTCTATGACTACTCCGACTGGTGCAAACTTCCAGCACCTGTCTGCATTCACGGATCGTGATAGACACTGTGCGACCCAGCCATCGGCAGCAGCTAGGCTTTATTTTACCACCT
The DNA here is from genome assembly GCA_963921515.1 of Calotriton arnoldi. NCBI lineage: Eukaryota > Metazoa > Chordata > Amphibia > Caudata > Salamandridae > Calotriton > Calotriton arnoldi. Next base: position 549,323 of record CAWUFW010003828.1, read on the forward strand.
GCAACCCCAATGACTCAGACAAACACACTTACTAAGTGTAAAAAATGCAACCGTTTAACCCTGCTACATTATTAAATGTTTGTTAATCTCGATTTTTTTGTGTACTGGCAGTTGGCTCGCGATGATTTACTAGCACAAAGGGTTAATCCCTGCTGGAAAGTTGGATCGTGTACTGTGTACAATAAGCCATGATGCATATTCGCAAACTGTGTTTTATGAGCTTGGATGATACCTGTGAGTTACTTTTCTCACAGAGATCGTTTTTTGTTACTTGTGGAACTTGTGCGTTTGTGTAAATAACATGGATTTAAAACCATTTGACAGTGGGGCTGAATTCCTTGTTGTCCAGACGCTTTTAGGCAACAATAAAAATGTCAAAATAATTCTAGTGAATAATGTTTTTCTAACCGAGATCAGCATTTAGTTTAGTGGCAGTTTTCGCTCATAAAATAGCGCAGAAGATTAATATGACAGTTCACACTGATTTCTGAAGTGGGCCATATTCAACAGAAAAAAAGATGGAAGGTTGCAACAATGTTCAAAAACCCTTTTCACATGTGTGAATTATGTACATAGAAACTGGACACTGAACACACAAAATGTCATCCCTGATTAAAAAGAGAATGTTTACAATCCGTAGCTGTCACTTCCAACTTCATAAATTCAAGGTGCTTCCACATTTATTATCCCCAGTCTTATATGAGTGTTTCCAAGGTAGAAATGCATGTGAAGAGTATTGATCAGGTGTTCACCCACATACGGAGGTTTAGCTCTTTACATGGACTTAATTCTTTAGTTTTACTTGTGAGAAAGTGTCACTCAGTATCACACATTTAGTAGTAGAATGTCACAAGTACACTGAAACCATGAAAATGCGGCATATAAGCAATCTGAAAACTTGGCGGCTATGCTTCACTCTTCTGAGACTTGCCCAGTGCTGTGCTGTCTGGGTGGGCTGTCGAGTCCCAAAATCAGCGGACTGTTGCCCTTCCATTTCTGGTGCTTTGCACCAGTTTTAAGATGTTCTTACAGTTTCCCGTTGCTCAAATGGGTATAATTTCTGATATTTATATGTTTCCCTTGTCCTCTTTGCTTGATTTTGCTCGCGAGAAAGTGTCACTCATAGTTGTTGAAATGTCACTCATAATTACACTGAAATTATGAAAATGTCACACATAGCAATCTGAAACCTTCGCAGCTATGAGACAAGTAGGCATAATTGTGTATATTGGGATTAATAAAGGTATATAAATGTATATTCACCTTCTGTAAGTATATGCCCTGTGTGTGCTCACCTATACATACAGTTACATGGAGAGTCCTGAAAGGGGCTAAGCAGAGGCCTCCAGGCGAGAGCGCCTTACTTGCAATGTTTACATAGGCAGGGAGTATAAATCTCTTGACAAACGAGCCAGGGGTTGCCAAAAGCAGACAGCCTGTAAGAAACAGACTATTTCCGGTCTGCCTGGGCAGGCAGCGAGCAGCGCGCCCCGGACAGGCTGTGACTAATGCAAAACTGCTCCAGTTCCAATCCCCGGCACCACCACGGCCGCGGCCGAATTTTACGCTTCGGATCACCGATTCGGGCGATAATTCACGGGCTAAGTGGGTCTGGATCGGTTTATGACTCCATTACATGGTGACGTTGCTGAAGGAAACTCTTGGGTTTAGGCGCAGGGGTCGTTTAGGACCAAACCTCGCCGGGACTTCTTCAGAAATGTCATTTTCTCACCTTGGGTTCCTCGTTCAGGAAGATGCCACTGGTGTTTATCGACACTTGCACTGAACACATCTGCCTTTTGAGCACAAGAAGTTGTCTGGGTTAAACTTCGTGTGCCGAGGATCTAAGGTCTCCTTTTAGGGTGTGGTCAGTCACACGTATCGAGGTACACATGTGTAGCACCTACAGGCGGTACAATAAAATGATCACAATGGTAACACCGGCTTTTTGCTGCTGGTAAATTTTCAGAGTATTTCTGTGATTTACAAGTCAGCCTTGTAATCAGACACATAGCATTGCTCAAAATCTATTAAAAAAAATATATGGCAGCATGGTGCCACACATTTGTACCATTACTTCACAACTATAAAAGGTGTCTGAATGTAGCAAGTAAAGCAAACTCTCCCGCCCTGTTGGAAATAGAATTCCCTATGGCAGTGCCCGCTTTGTCCCGTGAGTATCAGTGCTTCAGCAGAGATCTGCGCAATCACCGACACACTGCTCCATTCAGCGCTTGGCCTCTCTGCTCCATTCAGCAGAGAATAAGCCCCTGGAAAGGAGGATTGCGAAAATTAGAATAAAGGGAAACGAGATGGCAAAGCCGAGTGTAGGATAGCAGGGCTGCTTTCTTTTTAGTATAAAAAATATTTATTTGTAATATAAAAAAAACAAGATGCTGTTCGCCATAGTATTTTCAGACTGGGCAAGGAACAACGTCCTAAATAGTCATATTTAAAATTGCAGGCGATGTTTGTGTCTACGAAAGTCAAGTCTTGAACTATGCAGAAAAAAAGAGGAGGAACGTGCATCACCAACAAATTTACTCCCGCTGTGCCGGATCGCTATATGCCTACATAATTAAATATGTGCAGTACAGGGCTTTCCTTTATCAAATCACGTTTGATATGCGCTCTTCCAATTGGTTTAATTGAGGCTCACCTTGTCTGCTGGCCCCATATCACGGAGGTTACTTTCAAGTCAGCCCCATGCTTCTTTCTGCCCCCGTCTTGCTTCTTTGCACCCCTGTTGTCTCTTTAAGTACCTCTTTTGCCTCTTTTTGCACTTTTCTTGCCTTTTTCCGCACCTCTCTTCCCTCTTTCTGCACGTCTGTTGCCTCTTTCTGCACTCGTCTTCCCTCTTTCTGTACCTTTCCTGCCTGTTTTTGCATCTCACTTGCCTCTTTCTTCCCTTTTCTTGCTTCTTTCTACACCTCTGTTGCTTCTTTCAGCAAATCTCTTGCCTCTGTGTACTTCTCTTGCCTGCTTCTGCACCTCTCTTGCCTCTTTTTGCACCTCTGTTGGCTCTTTCTGCACCTCACTTGCTCCTTTCTACACTTCTCTTGCCTCTTTCTGCACCCGTTGCTTCATTCTGCACTTTCCATGCTTCTTTCTGCACCCGTCTTCCTTATTTCTGCACCCGTCTCTTTACGTACCTCTTTTGCCTCTTTCTGCACTTTTCTTGCCTTTTTCTGCACCTCTTCCTGCACGTCTCTTGCCTCTTTCTGCACCTCATTTGCTTCTTTCTGCACCCGTTCTCTTTCTGTACCTTTCCTGCCTGTTTTTGCATCTCACTTGCCTCTTTCTGCACTTTTCTTGCTTCTTTCTACACCTCTGTTGCTTCTTTCAGCAATTCTCTTGCCTCTTTGTGCACTTCTCTTGCCTGTTTCTGCACTTATCTTGCCTCTTTCTGCACCCCTGTTGCTTCATTCTGCACTTTCCATGCTTCTTTCTGCACCTGTCTTGCTTCTTTCTGCACCGCTGTTGTCTCTTTATGTACCTCTTTTGCCTTTTTCTGCACTTTTCTTGGCTTTTTCTACACCTCTCTTCCCTATTTCTGCATGTCTGTTGCCTCTTTCTGCTCCTCATTTGCTTCTTTCTGCATCCACGTTGTCTCTTTCTGCTCTAGTCTTCCGTCTTTCTGTACCTTTCCTGCCTGTTTTTGCATCTCACTTGCCTCTTTCTGCACTTTTCTTGCTTCTTTGTACACCTCTGTTGCTTCTTTCAGCAATTCTCTTGCCTCTTTCTGCACTTCTCTTGCCTGTTTCTGCACCTCTTGCTTTTTTGTACCTCTGTTGGCTCTTTCTACACCTCACTTGCTCCTTTCTGCACCTGTCTTGCTTCTTTCTGCACCGCTGTTGTCTCTTTATGTACCTCTTTTGCCTCTTTCTGCACTTTTCTTGGCTTTTTCTGCACTTCTTCCTTCTTTCTGCACCCCTCCTGCCTTTTTCTGCACCTTTCCTGCCTCTCTCTCTACCCCTCTTCCCTCTTTCTGCACCTCTGTTGGTTCTTTCTGCACTGCTCTTGCTTCTATCTGCACCTTACTTGCCTCTTTCTGCACTTCTCTTACTTCTTTCTACACCTTTGTTGCTTCTTTCAGCAATTCTCTTGCCTCTTTCTGCACTTCTCTTCCTTCTTTCTGCACCCCTCCAGCCTCTTTCTGTACTTCTCTTGCCTCTTTGTGCACCTCTCCTACCCCTTTCTGCACCCCTTTTGCCTCTTTTTACACCTCTGTTGGTTCTTTCTGCACTGCTCTTGCTTCTTTCTGCACCTCATTTGCCTCTTTCTGCACTTCACTTGCTTTTTTCTGCACCCCTCTTGCCTCTTTCGGCACCTGTGTTGCTTCTTTCTGTACTTCTCTTGCCTCCTTCTGCACCTCTTAGTTCGAGGTAGTTTTAATCCCCCTGCCCTATTATGTACTAGGGCCATACAGGGGAGGTCATGCCAATCACAGGGGTACCCCAACGCATAGTGTACCCTAGTGTATGTAGGTATTTTCACTGTATTCTAAGTGTCTTTCAGCATAGCACTAGCTACGGGCCTGTTTAGTCAGTTACCACCAGTACCAGTCAGCAAAACGTTGGGGGCACAGGATGGCTTTGTAACAAGGCCTCTTTCTGCTCCTCTGTTGGTTCTTAGTGCACATCTCTTGCTTCTTTCTGCACCTTTCTGGACTTCTGTTGCCTCTTTCTGCATTTCTCTTGCTTCTTTCTGCGCCTTTCTTCCTCTTTCTGCACGTCCTACCTTTGTAGCCATAGTTCGAAATTAGCATTTAAAAAACCTTAGAAATTCACTGAAAAAAACCACAGGTTTCAGGGACGTTATAGTTAGTTTGACATTTCACTCGTACAAAACCAGAGGAATTCGGCCGTTATAGTTAGTTCAGCTAACTATAACTCGCGCCGCCGCAATGCACTGCTGATGACGTCACATATTACATCATTCATGACATGGTCAGTGACATCACTGATGACATCACTGATGACATCATCCACGTGAAAATCTGATGCACCTCCTCATACCCTAATACAACCTTTGATACACCCACTCTAAAATACAGACTACCATTTTCGAAACCATAGACGCACCAATACCAGTTAGTACAAACCCACTCACTAATTCCTAGGTCTACACACACATCTACTCATTCATCCATACAGTCACTCATACATGCAGTCAACCATCAATACGGCACTATCATATGCACTCACATATCTATACAGACACTCACACACCGCCACTCATCCATAGAGTTACTCACACACCTAGTCAGTCATGCAAAGAATCAATCACACTCCCATTTACTCACCTATACAGTTATACACACACCACCTCACTTATTCAAACATATACTAACACATACTTACACTCTTATACAATAACTAATACAAGCACACACTCATCCATACAGCCACTCTCACAATCACTCACTCTCACATATAGTCATTCATATACTCCAACACTCACATATACTGCCTTTCACATCTGCAGTTACTCAAATGTACCACTGAGGTATCCATTCACTCACCAACACACCCATACACACACTCACCCACCCATACAGCCGTTCACAGATGCACTCTTGAACCCATACACCCAGTGAATCACCCACTCACATCTATGCACAGAGTCACACCCCCCCACACAGACAGGCACCCATACAGATACTCAGACAACCAATCAATAACCCATATAGACCCTCATTTAGCTACTCACCAACCCATGCAACCGCTTACACACCAACTGAGAAACTAAACTAAACTGTGTGAATGTCTGTATCAGTCACTAACCCATGCATTCAGTAAGACACATTTAATCACTCACTTATACAGTCAGTCACGCACCTACTAAATCATCCGTTCAGACACTTATACACCCACTCATTCTTCAATACACCTTGGTGTATATATATATATATATATATATATTTAAAACATATTTAAACTTTACAGAAACACAGTCACTGGATGATGTCATCAGTGATGTCACTGACCATGTCATGAATGATGTAATATGGGACGTCATCAGCAGTGCATTGCGGGGGCGCGAGTTATAGTTAGCTGAACTAACTATAACGGCCGAATTTCTCTGGTTTTGTACGAGTGAAATGTCAAACTAACTATAACGTCCCTAAAACCTATGGTTTTTTCAGTGTATGTATATATATATATATATATATATATATATATATATATATATATGGAAAATGCTACTTACCAGTATGCATCTGTTCTTGGCATGTAGAGCTGCAGATCCACACACTATGCATAGATCGCCATCTGGTGTTGGGCCCGGATGTTTGCATTTTGTTGTTGTATTGGAATAAGTCTTTGGAAGTCACGAGATAGGGGACTCCTCCTTTGGACAATAGTGCGCATGGGCATCGACTCCATCTTCAGATTGTTTTTTCGCCAAGAAGGGAAATGATGGAGTTTTGTGAGAAACAGAAATAGATGTCCATGTATGTTGTATCTAATTAAGATAATACCGGAACAGATAAAGGTAGCCGGGGAGGTGGGTGGGCGTGTGTGGATCTGCAGCTCTACATGCCAAGAACAGATGCATACTGTTAAGTAGCATTTTCCGTTCTAGGCAAATGAGCTGCAGATCACACACTATGCATAGATTGCATAGCAGTACTTCCCTTTAGCGGCGACCACCAGTATCTGTTGCAGTAGTCTGAAATAATGTTTTGAGTACAGCCTGGCCCACATTAGCTTGTTGTTTTGCCTGCACATCTACACAATAGAGTTTTGTGAATGTGTGCGGTGTAGACCATGTAGCTGCTTTGCAGATATCTAAGGGAATGTTCCCTAAAAATGCCATGGAAGCCCCTATTTTGCGGGTAGAGTGGGGTTTAGGGGGAATAGATAGTGTACGTTTTGCTTTGTGATAGCAAATTTGTATACATTTGACAATCCACCTTGCAATCCCAGACTTTGATATAGGATTGCCTTTATGTGGTGGTGAGAAGGATACAAAAAGTTGTTTTGTTTAGCGAAAATGTTTTGTTCTGTCAATATAGTAAAGGAGTGCTCTTTTCACGTCTAGTGTATGTAGAGCTCTTTCTGCTACTGTTTGTGGTTGCGAGAAGAACACTGGCAACTCAGATTGGTTGAGATGGAAGGGAGAAAACATTAGGAAGGAATTTGGGATTTGTCCTGAGAACCACTTTGTTATGATGGAGTTGTAAAAATGGTTCTTGAATAGTTAGTGCTTGTAACTCGCTGAGAGATGTGATGGCCACAAGGAAAGCAACTTTCCATGTAAGAAATTGTAGCTCACATTTATGTAGAGGTTCGAATGGAGGGCCCATTAATCTAGTGAGGACAATGTTTAGATTCCACACTGGAGAGGGTGGTACCCTGGGAGGAATTATTCTTTTGAGGCCTTCCATAAATGCTTTAATGGCAGGTACTTTGAACAATAACAAATGTTGTCTATTTTGTAGGGAGGCTGCTATGGCAGCGAGATGTAATCTAATTGATGTGTATGCTAGAATACATCTTTGAAGATGCAGCAGGTAACATATGATGTGTTGAATGGACGCATCTAGAGGATTGATTGTGTTATTGGTACAGTATATAACAAATCTTTTCCACTTGGCTGCATAGCAGGCTCTAGTGGTGGGGCGCCTAGCCTCTCTGATAACGTTCATACAATCAGCTGGAAGATTGAGGTAACCAAATTCTAGGACTTCAGGCGCCAGATCGCTAGATTGAGCTGTGCTGGATCTGGATGTCTGAACCTCTCCATGGTTCTGTGTTAAGAGTTGTGGGGAGAGGTGTAGTTTTTGGTGCGGGACTACGGATAGTTCCAGCAATGTTGTGTACCATGGTTGTCTGGCCCATGTTGGAGCAACTAGAATCAGTGTTACTGACTGTTGTTGCAGCTTGCACACCACTAATGGAATGAGTGGGAGAGGCGGAAAAGCGTACGCAAATCTGCCTGACCAATTCATCCATATCGCATTGCCTTTGGACAATGGGTGTGGATATCTGGCAGTGAAGCTTGGGCATTTTGTGTTGTAATGTGTGGCGAAGAGATCCATCTCTGGATGCCCCCACATTTGGACAAACGGTTGAAGAACTTGTGGGTGAAGTTCCCACTCATGAATCTGTTGTGTTTGACGACTTAACAGATCTGCCATCTGATTCTGAATTCCTGGAAGATGTTGGGCTAAAAGGAATATGTTTTGAGGAATAGCCCACCTCCATATGCTCTGTGCTAGTTGAGAGAGCTGCAGAGAGTGCGTCCCCCCTGTTTTTGTAAATAATACATTGCTGTGATATTGTCCATCCGGACTAAGACAGCTTTTCCTGATATCGGTTTCTGGAATGATTTTAATGCCAGAAAGATTGCTAGTAATTCCAAATGATTGATGTGGAGTAGCTTTTGCTGAGGTGTCCATGTGCCCTGTATGGTGTATTGTAGTAGATGAGCTCCCCATCCGGTGAGCGATGCGTCTGCTGTTAGCACAATCTGTGGAACCGGCTCTAGGAACGGTCGCCCTTTGGAAAGGTTTTGGGTTTTCCACGCCTGCAGAGAGTGATGTGTGCGGCCGTCCACCAACACCAGATCTGTTAGACCTAGAGCTTGGTTCCACTGACGTGCCAAGCATTCCTGTAAGGGGCGCATCTGGAGTCTTGCATACGGTACTATGAATATTCAAGAGGCCATCATCCCTATTAGTTGCATGAACACTCGAGCTGGAAGTGAGTGTTGCGGCTGGAATTTTGTTATAAGGGCTTGCATGCTTGCTATCCTGGCTGGATTGGGATATGCAAGGCCTTTTGAGGTGTCTATTGTGGCACCTAGATATTGTTGGATGTGGGACGGTTGGAGGTGAGACTTTGTGAGGTTTATTGTAAACCCTAAGACGTGAAGTAGTTAGATTGTGGTGTGTGTGTGATTTACACTAGGTATGCGACTTGGCTTTTATGAGCAAGTCGTCCAAGTATGGGAAGACGTGAATTTGTTGTCTTCTTAAGTGGGTTGCTACCACTGCCAGACATTTTGTGAAGACTCTGGGTGCTGTGGTGACTCCGAATGGGAGAACCTTGAACTGATAATGCTGACCGTCCACTACAAATTGAAGATATTTCCTGTGAGCAGGGTGAATGGGAATGTGGAAGTAGGCGTCCTTGAGATCCAAGGTGGCAAGGAAATCGCCTTGTTTGAGTAGGGGAAGGACTTGCTGAAAAGTGACCATATGAAAATGGTCTGATTGTATGTAGAGGTTTAATGGTCTGAGGTCCAGGATGGGCCTCAGGCTTCAGTCCTTCTTTGGAATGAGAAAATACAGGGAGTAAACCCCTGTGTTTTGCTGATGCAGGGGAACTGGTTGTATTGCATGTTTTTGTAGGAGGGAAAGCACCTCTTGTTTGAGAAGCGTTAAATGCTCTGTTGACATTGGACGCTGTTTGGGTGGTATGTTTGGGGGAGTTGAAGTGAGCTCTAGGCAATAACCGGATTGAATAATTTGTCTCACCCACCTGTCCGTGGTAATGGTGTTCCAGACAGGTAGGAACTGTAGCAATCTTCCCGCCGACCGGAGTATAATGGTCCGGGGGGAGTGGAGGGAAGTCATTGTTTGGAGGTGGAGGCAGTGCGAGTATTGATAGTTTTGCCTCTACCCTTGTTGTTATTGCGCAGGGGTGGAATATCTATGCCCCTAAACTACCGATCGCGGCGCATCCTGATATATCGGCCGCACGAGAACCAATGGCCTTGCGGGTGCTGGGTAAGGTGGGGATCAACTGCCTAGGAGATCTGTACGCTCAGGGCCAGTTTCGGACGCTTTCGGATTTACTGAACCGGCATGGTGCAGACCTTATGCTGGGATTTACTTATGTACAGGTGCGACCGGCAATCCGTGACATTTACCCGGGGTACCCGTCCGAGCCGTGCACTCTGCGAGGTGGGGGGGCTAAGGCTGTGCCCACAGTTAAACAGTGGATTTGTGACTTGCTGTATTGTAGAGATCAATTGACCACCTATGCGGAGGAGCTGCCAGAGGCATCTCGCCCTATGGACTTTTGGGCTCCCCTTACGGGGTATCTCCTAAGCAAACCGGACTTATGTTGAGTCACTTTGCATGATGCTAGACTGTATGTGAGGGGCAAAGAGACCTGCGGATCGAATGTGACATGCCTTTTAGAACAGGCTACTCTGGCTTTATTGTAATGCTCTGACAAGTGCCATGGGGGGGAAGGGCGGGACCTGGGAGGAGGGGTTGTTCAATGTTGGTTTCTGTTCTATAAAAGGAAAACAGCCTGTATAGATATCTTTTGAAAGGTGCATGGATGTGGAAATATCACACCTCATGTTGACGTGATTGCCATTTTACTGTTTACAAGCTGATCAATAAAGATATTTTTTTTTTAAATTGTTGATTTTGCAAAATGTGCTAGGGACATGGAAACACGATTTCTTGTTAGAGGTTATGATGTAAATACTGTACATAAGGCTAGGCAAAGAACCTCTATACTTAGGAGATGTGACACCCTAAAATCTAGAGCTAAAAAAGATACTGGTGGCTCTCAACATTTGCGATTAGTGACCAATTACCATCCTTGGTCACATAAGATCTTTAACATACTTAAAAGACATTGGTACTTGCGGACATCAGACCAGACTCGAAGTACGTTTATCACTAAATATCCTAGCATTTCCTACCGTAAAGGTAGAACTCTGCGTAGCTTAGTCAGCCCTAGCTACCCGAGAATGCTAACATGTGAACAGACATGGCTACATAGACTCAATATGGGCTCATATAGATGTGGACATTGTAGCATGTGTAAGTTTGCAGTACAGGGCAAAGTGGATTTTCAATACAATGGTTCTATTAAGTATAAAATTAGACAACATATTGATTGTTCAACAAAATATGTGGTATATGCTATCCTGTGCAAATGTACTAAAGTTTACATAGGTAGTACCATTAGATGCCTCAAGGAACATATATCAGAGCATTTTAGGGCGCTTAAAAAACTTGATTCCAGATATCCTATTGTGACCCATGCCCTTGAATGTCCCACTCAAAGCACAAATTTGTCTTCCACTTTCCATGGTATTGAATCAATACCGAGTGATAGTAGAGGTGGAAACAGAGAACTTCGGGTCCGTCAATGTGAGGCTCGTTGGATCCTAAAATTGCGTGCTGTAGAGAGGGGCATTAACATTGATTCCGAATTGCAGTATTTCTTGGGGTACTGATCATGATGAGATATGGAGGATGGATGTATGTTCATGACATCCAGTATTCTACTGCATCCTATGATTATGTTACTGTCATACCTATGAAATTGCTGTATTAATATTAGCCCATGTTGCTGTAAGAATGGATTGGCAGTCTATTGTATGTAGCGGATTGTAATTTATCTCTACTCGGTGTCCCTTCCTCTCTTTCCTTTCTTCCCCTTTTAAAAACACTATCTTCTACAGATCACTCCTTGGTGTCTATACTCTGCAGGTCAATGTAATGGTATTATTGAAGGCATATTCTATGAATGCGGTTTCAATTTCTTTACTGTATATATGTATGCTGTTATAATCTCTTCCTGTATATTTCAACGGCACAAACTGTGGCTGTCGGTTGATTTGATGAAGAACTGAAGCGCAATCCGAACTTTACAAGATACAGAATAAAGATCAAAGATGAACACTTAAGAAAAACTACGGCGTGGATTAATTATTGTTGGACACTATACGATTGTGACTCAGGAAATTGACTTTGTATTCAGTTATAAGTGTGTGGATGTCAGTTCACATTGATTGACAACGTAGGGTAGTCGTTGTCTCAATTTCCTTTGAGCACTATCTGAAGAATTTATAGCTCTAATCACGTTTTCACATAACCGTGCGCAATTTATACCCCACTGCCCCTCTTTGACGAATTTCCCTTAGGAAAATGCACCCTCCTGGTCATGAGGAGGGGTGAAATATGTTCAGGTTTTCAACTCTCTAAGGTCCCCAAGAGAGATAGGCATTTATGTTCAACCACTCTCAGTAGCCACAATTACTGCCCGCAAAGAACATGAATTACTCTTGGCATTAATCTTAGCATTAGTAAGTATTAATGCACTAACATTAATGAGCATAAAGACCATGTCATGATAATCTTCACTTGGAGTAATAAGTACCAGTCATCTCCAGTAATAGCCACAGGGAGTCATTAGCATTATTGTCCCATCGCAATAATGGGCCTAAATGAAAGTCCATCAGGTCTGACAGTAACGAGAATCCACTGTCCTAGGCAGTAATGAGTAATCTGTTGGGCCACCAAGTACCAATTAATACTGGCCCCACACAGTACAGAAAATCAGCGGCATCGCCCAGTGCTTTAAGAGCAGTGCAAAAACAAAACATTTTATTTTTAGTATTGAGTTTGCAGTTGAAGCCAGGTTAGGATGGGACGGGGCTCCCGTGACCCAGAGGAAGGAGTGGCTGCTACAACTTAAGTGCGCATGACTGTTTTGGCGGCCAAGCCGCCATGCGCACTTTGCATGTTCTCCATCAGCTGTATTCTACAGCCTGGGTAGAGAACATGTACAGGCTCAAAGTCACTCTGAGCGCCGAACCACGGCGCTCAGACCAATCACAACGCAGCCGGAGAGGATGTGGTCTAACTGCTAGGGCGGTTGACCTTGAAACTGGGGAACCAGGTTAGAGTCTCGGCAGGGACGTTCAACATCATGTGATTCTGGACAAATCACAATCTCCCCGTGACTAACAAAAATATGAATGTGTCCGTCTGTAACGTAATGGGTGCTCATGTAAAGCGCTCAGATACCTTTGGGTCTACTTCGCACTACAAAAACCACCCCCACCCCCCACAAAAGCGCTGCTGTAACGCAGTGTTGATAGGCTAGGAGAGTCTGGGAGCCAGTGTGCTTCCTGTATCCTGCGGCTGGCGACTGGCGACCAACAGGTACTTTAAAAATTAAAAACAATTCTAACACCTTCCCACCCCGCCACCGTTCCCTACCAGCCGCCATTGCAGAAAATCAGTAGTTACCGGACTGAGGCAGTAACCAGCATTAGGCAGCAACGAGCATTAATTGACCTAAATATTAATGAGCGCCAATAGCTCCATTCGGGTAAGGAATATCACTGTTGGAAAACAAGGACATGCAATTGTTACAAAACACAAGACTGGTAAGAGCTGTGCAAGAAGGCAGGTAGCTTACTTATGCATAATACAAAACTGTATCGTACTGCTCTTTTTTGCAACCTGTTTGTAAACATGAGTATTTTAATTTTAAAGAAATGGGATCCTACCTCAAAGCACATACCTACACCATAATCGCCATTTTTCACCGGTGTAGCATGTTTTTATTCAGCTTAAGCAATTCGTTTTTTTCCCTTCCTTTGTGAATATCTTGATGATTGCAAACAAATGCAAGGAAAACTAGATTTTGGCACTCTACATTTTTTTCAGTATAATTACAGTCAATCACACAGATTTCATAGAATAAATCAGGAATTCAAAACATTGCTCTATAGTTTTGTCAATGCTTTTGGACAAACACAAACATAACCTGTGCATTCCAAATTGGGTGCTTGTAACTTCAAAATGGTTGAACAAAAATACACCAAACATACATAGGCATTACATGCTTGTTTTTGCATTCAGCAATTTGTCATTTGTGTGTGCTAAAGCTTCCTGTGGAAATGTACATGTTAAATGGAAAAAAAAATACTTTGGGACCCCTTGTAACTTTGCTCCACAACATTTCAGAAATTTGAAAAATCTAAGCTTCCTGCAAATTGGTCAGGGGTGGGTGGAAAGCAAAGTCTTTAACGAGACAAAAATAGGTTTTAGAATTTTTTCCGTTAACATTAGCTTCAGAGGCATGAATGCTGTATATTATATACAAACACATGAATATATACAAACGTGTGTGAGTGCTTAAATCTACATGTGTTATATTAATCTGGAGACTTTCTGCAATTTTTTCGTACTTCTTCCTTTGTGAGATTTTATAAAAGTTTTTTAAAAATTGGCAAATTCAGTGTTCTAACAAAAAGAGCAGTGGTAATTTAGCAAGGTTGCTCAGTTAACACGGCTTACGCCTTTCGCACTGGTTTTTACTTTTGATATAGCACCCAAAATGTTCCCAAAAAAAAAGATTGATTATAGCGTAAAGATTAAAATAAGGTGAGTACCTTTCACTAAGAATTAATGCTACTGATAAATGCACATCAACTCCAGGGATCCTAAAGACCCCATTAATATAGAGAACTCAAACTTCAGATTTGTACTGATAAAAATACTTTGTCAGTGTAGAGGAACAAGATGCGTACCGTTGATAATGCTTTTTCTGATGGATACTCTAACTGCAGACTCCTCACCTAAGAATATCCCCCAGGTCTCGGACTGTACCCAAAGATTTTTTTGTAGCAGTGCTCCCATGCGCCAATAAGCGTTACTGTGCAGCTCCAAGCTGGTTCCATAATGCTTCGGAAGAGATGGACCTGCATATAAGTGCTGTAAGAGGCCCAAGTCAACCTTCGTATAGGCCTTCTAGGCCTAGGACAGCATGTTTTAGAGCACTGCACAAAGACACTGGGTACTGGTCTTGCCGAACTATGACAAGCGTTTCTCGGCCCTTTATTTCAACTATTAAGCTGAGTACAACCTCCAGGGTGAGAGTGCGATACATTGTATAGTAGAGGCCGGCTGGCACGCTACATTCCTTCCAACCTTTATTGATGTAAAACAACAAGTCAAAATAAACAAAAGCCCTTTGTCTTTACAGCCACTCATGATGCCACGTGCAAAATCCCACAGTAGTTGACTGAGGGCTGGGTTGGGACGCTGTCATCTCCCACTGCATCGTATGTCCCTTTGGCTTAGGGAGTTCATGTCCAAGGTGTTCTCGGACCCCACTTGTGACAACTCGGGACTTGTGGCCACGGCAGGACTATTTATTGACGTCTCACCAGGCCAGCTGGTCCCGGACTACTCAAGCTCCTCCGTTTCTTCTCACTCACAGTCTCCTTGTATAGGACCCGTCACTTGATCGGACGTCTGTGATCTGACTTTCTTCAGCCATGAAATGTTCCTAAATACAGTCACTTCTCTCTTTACTGTTATCATGGTTCCCTTCACATTTACAATTTCCCATATCTCCTTTTCATAGGGGGGTGCAACACTTCCAGCCCGGACGATTTCTCATGACCACGGTCACCCACTCTCAAGTCTTGTACTTTTGCACCTCAATCTTTACTATCCCTCTCATTTGTGGCTTTCAGTTTGTCTTGAGCCGCCTGTACATTGATGACATTGGGTTCTCGACATGGGCTCGCTGGCAGCATATCCCTTGTGTTTCGTCTCATGATAAGATCATTGGAGGCACAACCAGATGTACTGTGAGGAGTCTGCCAATATGCTCTGAAAAACTGGTATAAGCAGCACTCCATGTCTTCACTCTGGTTCACCCCAATCTGGCATGGTCTATTTAGTGTCCTCATAAAACGCTCTCCTTAATCATTTGCCTGGGACCATTGGGGAGTTATCTTTCTGTGCCTTATATTCAATTCGCGCAAGTAATCCTGAAATTCCTGACCATGAACCAGGGGTTCACATATCTGTTTATCATCAGGGAGGCCTAACGTTGCAAAGATCTTCTCTAAGGCCAGCCTGTTAGTAAATGGCATGGACCTCACCTATTCCAAATACTGATATTTTGCATGACTGTCGATGAGTATTGCTGTCAGTCTTCCATCCGGAAAGCTTCTGAAATCCATGTTGACGGATGACCAGGGTTACCTAACCGCCTCCTCCGTGATAACTGATGCAACTGGGGTATCTCCACTTGTGATGCCACAAGAATGGCAACCTCTTACTTTTTCCATCTACCATCTTAACCTTCCCTGGAAACCATAATTTGTGTTGTAGCCGATCCTTGGTTTTACCAATCACTTGATGGCTCTGGTGTGCTAAATCCACTGTTCAGGCCCACAGCCTTCTTGGAATTACAATTTGCTGGCCTCTCATCAGCAGACCTTCAGTACTCATGCTCAACTCATTATGTACCTTCCACATCTGGGTCATGACTGATTGATTTTCCACTGGCAGCATCTTGATGCCATCCAGAACGTTTCTCCACCTCACTTTTTTGAGGGCCTCCTTCACTTTCTGTATACAGCCATCTTCCGCTGTTGCTTCAAGGATCTCAGTTAATAGCTCTCCTGGCCATGCCACTTCAACAATCATCTTTACGAATGCCTCCATAGTTTCATCCGCTTCTCAATCATGGATACTAATTGACCCCTGCGGGTGACGGGATAATTAATCAGCAGGATTGTTCGTGCCAGGTCTGTAAACCACCTCAACTCATACTGTTGAAGTTGAACTATCCAATGCTCAATCCCCGGGGATCCATTATGGGCAGTGCCAGTGAACAGAAGAACTAACAGCTCGCGGTCCGTCACTACTACGAAGTTCTGTCCACATAAAGATGAAAAAGTCGGCACGCCCATTGTATCGCTAGAGCTTCCCTTTCGATCTGGGTGTAACGCATTTCCACTTCGGTGAGTGCCCGGCTGGCGTATCCAATGGGCACCCACCTGCCAGCACTTTTCTCCTGCAGCAGCACTGCCCCCAGGCCCACTGGGCTTGCATCAACCACCAGTTCAGTCTTCTTTTGAGGACTGAAATACGTCATGGTGGCGTCATGCAAGAGTGCCTCCTTGTTAGAAATGGGGGTCTCTAGTTCCAGCCGACCGCGTCAGTACAGGTCAGCTAAAGCATCCACAGACTCTTAAGACAGTACCTTTCTTGTTGCGGCCGACACGTTGGTGCGGGTAGTTCGCGGTTGCGATGTGAAGTGGAAGCTGTGCAGCGTGCGGTGCCCTCACAGCGCGGTGCAGGCAGCGGCTCGGTGACGGTTGTCCAACGGCATCGGTGAGGACAAGGCTTACGATGCTGAGTGAGGTGGTGCTCGATGCAGTGCTGGCAGGTCACGGTGCAGGCGACGCGACTGAGCCGGTCGATGTTCAGGTTGGGCAGCGACGGTGTCGGTGACGTCTGGGCAGAGTGACGCGAGGCGGTGCGGAGTACGGTACCCACAGGACGCGGTGCAAGCAACGGCTCAGTGACAGTCACCCAGCGGCGTCGGTGAGACCAAGGATGCGGTGCGAACTGCGGTGGTGCCTTTAGGACACAGAACCAGCGATGGACTCTGTGACCGAGGCGGCTGCCCTTTTCTTCTGCGGCAGCTGAAACCAGCGGTTCCAGAGACGGTACCCAGAAGGATGGTGAAGTCTTTGCTGTTCCTGAGACTTCTAAAACAGGGGACAAGCTCTACCTCAAGCCCTTGGAGATACTTTGTCAAGCAGGATACACACACAGTTCCTCTCATTGGCAGAAACAGCTACTGCAGGCCAACCCCAGACAGCACCCAGCAAAGGGGCAGTACTTCTCCTCCAGCTTCTCCCAGCTCTTCTCCTTGGCAGAGGTTCCTCTTGAATTCCAAACATGATCTAAAGTTCAGGGCCCGATTTTTTTATAGTATAAAATAATTTTTAAAAAATGTATATATATTCTTTATTGTCCGATTAATTAAAATCATTACAATAAAACAACAGTTCATAGAACAAGGCAATTTCTTACATTCCTTAAAGATAATGAGGAAGTGTTAACATATCTTTATAACTTTTAGAAATACATAAAATATAAAAGGGAATTTTGTTCATAACCGAATATAAACATTACATTTCATTATTATTCACCATACGTATTAGTAAACCCATCCATACAGATAATCTTTGAGTCCCCTCAGGTTTTTAAACAGCCCCTAAAAAGAAGCAGAGCATACAGTAACACATGTTTGGTCCAGTTGTGATCTTAGTACTTAAAATATAAAGTGCATCCACATTTCTTAAAATTACCCCAAACCTCAGATACTTTATAAAATGTATCAAGTTACATCGTCAGTGTAGGGGAAAACAATATAGTTGGAATCAGCCACTTTCTATTCTTATTATATGACCACAACATCGTCCTGAGCCAGTTTTTTCTCAGCTATAATAATAAATTTAACAAATTTAACTGTTAATTTGATGATACGCCCTTGGAGACACAGTATTATTGCTTGGCGACACGTTCTCACCCCTTGTTCATTAAATATTGGTTTTAAAAGTGTTAATCTTTCTTGACACAATTTGGGGCAAATACATACAATGTGCAATAACGTTTCATTAATATAACCACATAATCTACACTTTTGTTATTGCCAAACTTGTACCCATCTAGGTGTACCATCTTTTGTTGGGTAATGTCCAAACCTAAGCTTAAGCAATATATCCCTTACCGCCGGTTTCAAGCAAGAAGTTAGATAGAATTGGGGTTCTATTTTATTATACGAATTAATAACCGACCAGGCGTGCTTTTTTTTTTACAATCTGCTCCTGATCCAATATTAATGATACCAATTTAGTTGATTGATTTAAAATCTGTTTTAAAATGGTTTTATTTCTAATCATATTGTCAAAAAGTTGGAGCTTAAAAGTATTCAAACTCTCCGTTAAGTATGACCTCCATGGTCTAGTATACTCCTCCTTATTCATTTCTTGCCAACACATATATGCAAGGAACTCAGGGTCCGATAAATAAAGTGAAAATAGACATTTTAAAAATGCAGTTCGTCTTACCAATATTTGGTTTAGCAAACCGAATTCCAGTCTAACTGTAGCGTGTCCAACATTTTTTGAAATCCTAAAAATTGACTTAAAAACTTTTATTTGTAATTTATCCAGCAGTTGGCTATCTTTTCCTCGGAAAATTGACCCATATACAAGCGCAGGGATAAGTTTCGCCTTCATTACTTTTAATAAATGATTGTAACTAGGGCATGAAAGTTTATCACGCAATGATCTAAAGGCAAAAGACAATGAAGTCGCCTTAGCCTTTAAGTTATCAAAGTGTGGTTTAAAAGTCATTCTATCATCCAGCGTAACTCCCAAGTATTTATACTGCTTTACTGTTTCAATAGATAAATCCTTCATTTTCCATAATGTCTTATCTGATTTTGTTGATCCTATTATCATAATTTTTGTTTTTTTGGCATTTATTTGTAAACCATTCGCCAATATATATCGATCAAATGACTATCAATCTTTGCAGCCCCATTTGCGTGTGACTTAGCAGAATAGTATCGTCTGCATATTGTAAATATTTTACACTTTGGCCTGCAAGAATTGGCGAGTGTGCATTGACACTATGTAAATGATGAGATAAGTCAGCCATAAAAAGGTTAAAAAGTCAGGGGGCAAGTACGCAGCCCTGTTTAAGGCCACTATATGTTTCAAGGCGACGAGTGGTACTACTTACATCCCCCACTTTGACCTGTACCCACGTATTTGTATACAATAGTACAATCATAAAAATCATTTGTTCTCTGGAGGTAGAGTGTCTGTGCTCAGCAAAACCAGTTATGTCCTTTCTGGCCCAGCTTCCCATCAGGAGGTGGAGACAGTATTGTCCAAGGTAGACCAGGCCCATTCAGGTGTAAAGGAAATCTCCTCTACCTACTCTAAATGCAGCCCAGGTCTATTTAGCCCAGCCCCGACTCACCCTGGAAAGGAAGGACACACCTCACCTCCCAAGTGGCTGTCTGAACAGACATCACACCCCCAGCCCCTGTCACTCCAAAGCCAGACAGTCAATACACAAACCTAGCAGAGGCACACTGGATTGCTAAGCAGGAAAATACCTACTTTCTAAAAGTGGTATTTTCAAACCCAGAATGTAAAAATCATCCTTACTAAAAGATGCATGTGAGAAAGTGCCCTCTTTCTGCATGGGTGCCCCCACTTTTTTGCTGAATTTCTGATGTGCTTTGCTGAGTGTGCCTGGGCTCCTGCTAATCAGGTACCCAGGGCCTATGTTCTTTCCCTAAAACTGCATTGATGCCTAAACCCAATTGGCATCTCTGGCCACAGGTCAGCCCCTGGTAAATGGTACCACAGGTACCCAGGGCACTGTGACCAGAGAAGCCCTCAAAGGGCTGCAGCACTTATTGTGCTACCCTTAGAGGTCCTGTACCATTACCCTCACACACTGCCTTTGCAGGCTGCGTGTTTTGGTGGAGAACAAAGTGAAGTCTCGACATGGCACACATCTCTGTGTGCCATGCCTACAACACACTGCCCTGGCATAGGTCAGTCACCCCTCTAGCTGGGTGCACTATACCAGTGGTGAGGGTACAGGTGCATGAGCCCTGTACCCCTACAGTGTCTAAGTCCATTCTTAGACATTGTAAGTGCAGTGCTGCCATTAACAGTATATGGTGCTGGGAGGTTGTCATTACGAACTCCACAGCACCATAATGGCTACACTGAAAACTGAGAAGTTTGGTATCAAACTTCTCAGCACATTAAACCCACACTGATGCCAGTGTGGGATTTAATGAAAAATGCACGCAGAGGGCATCTTAGAGATGCCCCCTGAAAACTAACCTACCACTAGTGTCCAGGCTGAGTGGCTGCTTTCAGCTGCCACCACCAGACATGTTTCTGGACCCCTGGGTCGAGAGCTTGCTGCTCTTGGGGGCCTGAAACAATGCACATCCTGGGACGAGGTGCAAAGCCTCCTCCCCCAGGATGGGCAGGGTTCACGAAGGGGAAGCTTCAAAGGCTTGCCACCTTTGTGAGCTTCCCCGGGCCACTTGCTGCTTTCAGCAACTGGTCCCCACTGGTTCTGACCCCCACTTTGGGCGTGAGAACCGGCGGGAAAAACAAGTGAGGAAGAGAGGTGTGCCCACCTCTGCCAACTCCACCCCTCAGGTGGGGGAGGCGAGGTGAAGCACAACTCTCAGTCCCCGCCATCTTGCAGAAGGGGGGACTCAGCCAACCAGGGAAAGGCTTATGCCCCCCTCCCACTAGACGGTGGCATAATAGGGGGTGTACCCACCCCAGGGAAGGGACCCATTGGTCCCCAATCTTTTTACCTACCTGCAACGCCCCTAAATCTAGTATTTAGGGGAACCCCTGAACCTTGCTTCCTCAGACCAGAAGAAACTACAAGAAAAGAAGGACTGAACAGCAATGCCGAAGCTAACAAGAGGAAGACGCCCACTGACTTGGCCCCAGCCCTACCGGCCTGTCTCCACCTCGAACCTGCTCCTGTGAAATCCCGGTGTTTCCTGCAGCCAGCAACCTCGAAAACCCCGGAGGACCTGCCTGCCTTCCCCCACAAAGATGGTCTCCTGTGAACACCGGATTTGTTCATCTGCAACCTCTGGCTCCCGCCGGACACCGCGGATCCGCCCCACTCTGCACCCGCCGTCCATGGCCCGGGCTCGAGTGGGCAAACACCACAATGAGGTCCCCCCGGCGATCCTAACCCGAGATCCGGCGACCCCCGACCTGCCTCAAGCCTCCAGCCAACACCTGCAGCCTAAATCCAGAAGGTCCCCCCTAACCGCGACCAGGAGCTGGTAAGAAGATCCGACCCTAAAAGGCACCCCTGCACCCGACGCCCCACGGCCTTGGGTGGCCAAACCGACGGTGCCTAACCAACCCCCAACTTACCTCTCGAAGTGGTGGTCGCACCCAGAAGACCTTCATCCCCAAGCATGCAGTGCCCTTGCAAACCGGAGGTTCCCCATTGCAAACAGGGCGCCCGACATCGAAACAGCACCCGGCCACCCTAGTGCCGCTGAGGGTGCACCTTTGGTGCTACTTTGTTTCCCCATTTGCCCTGAGCTAAAGCCCAGGAGCTTTGCTCCCACAACCAAGTGGCCTGCTTGTCAGCAGCCACCAACTGGAGGCCCCCTATCCCCCATTGGATAACATTGGGCCTCAGCACTCTGCACCCGGCCGCCCTAGTGCCGTTGAGGGTGTAACGAGAGTGCATCCCCCCCCCCCCCCCCCCAAGTCTACCCCCAGAACCTCAACTCCCACTACCAAATACTTACCTTGTAACCGATAACACTATTTTCCTCCATAGGATAACATTGACTGTTTTTCTTGGAAAAGTTTCTAAGTGTGGAGTTTGAAAACCTAAAGAAATTCTTTAAAATTGTATCATTTAACAAAAACGATTTTACTTACTTGTTTTCAGGAAATGTCCTAGAGTAGTATCCAGGCATACTACTCTGTAAGAAAAGTGATCTCAAAAGTAACTTACCTGGTATTTTACTGAAAAGCCCAGTCAAGTCTATGTACTGTATTTACAAAGCATTGCATTTCTCTGAAGCAATACTGTAAGTCAAAACAAAGTGCATATACAATTACAATTCAAACTGTTTACAAACTGCATTACTACTATAAAGTATTTATTGCTTACCTGTGCCAGGCTTGCTTGGTTCTAGAAAATAAAATAAC
Organism: Calotriton arnoldi; assembly: GCA_963921515.1. NCBI lineage: Eukaryota > Metazoa > Chordata > Amphibia > Caudata > Salamandridae > Calotriton > Calotriton arnoldi. The sequence continues at coordinate 571,655 of CAWUFW010003828.1, forward strand.
TAAAAGAATATTTTTTATACAAAAACAATTGGTCTGAAGTTCAGTCTTTTGGAGTGTGTGAATTCATTTGCGGACTGTGTACAACAAATGCTTAACACTGTCCTCTGACACTGCCTTACTGCTCGACCACACTACCACAAATAGAGAGTGAGGAGCTATCTAACTTTACCTCTGCCTACCTTTGGGGGTTCCACTGGACTGTGCACACTACACCTCACTTTGGTGTAGTATATACAGAGCCAGCTTCCTACAATGCATCTTTAGATTCTGAGTTCAGGCATACTAAACTCCATTTTCCGATCTTGTTCACATGGCCAGTTATACTTATAAGATGTTATAAGTTAACTCCCCATTCTATCCTATGGGACAGGTAGCCTTTTAATACTGAAAAACTAACTTGGCTTTATTTCACTATCAGGACATGCCACACACATCAGGACATGTCCTACCTTTCACATACACTGCACTCTGCCCACAGGGGTACCTTTGGTCTACCTTACCTTACTCACATGTAAGAATATGGAAGGTTAGGCCCTGGCAATTGGGTGCACTTGCCAGGTCGACATGGCAGTACTAGACTGCACATAAACACTGCAATGGCAGGCCCGAGACCCTGTTGCAAGGTTTCTTGTGTGGGTGGCACAATCAGTGCTGCAAACCCACTATTAGTACAAATAACAGGCAGTCACAATGGAAAGCCTCGTAAACAAACATCACATCACCGATATAAAGAATTAAGAGAAACAGTTTTGAAAGTTCGTCTTTTTATCTCAGCATTATAATCATGCATCTAAGATATTTATACCCAGGTGCTCCAGGTGGGATAGTGCTCAAGGAAGTGCTTGTTGTGAGGGTTTAGAAGTGTGGAAAGGGGGTGTTTATACAATATTTACAGTGTCTTTTAAAAGAAGACCTGTCTAATAGCCTGCGCGGCCAAAATCCATTGGAAATACAATCATATAATAGATACAGTAACAATTACTGTTATCGAAGTTGTGCAACATAATCAGTACAGGCATTAAATTACAGTCGACGTTTCGACCCCATCAATAAACAAAGGTGCATTAAGTCCTTAAACCGGGGTCTTCTTCAGGCCAAAGGAGACAACTTGTACAACCATGCAATTGGTGGAATCACGATATAAACATGGGCCCATAGGCTCCTATGTCAGAGGGGTAAGAAGACAGTTCAGTCCCATCCGTGGACTACGTGAGTAGGAGAAAACTCAGGATGCTGCGTGCTGTCGTTTATTTAATTAGACCGCAAGTGGAATAAATCTCGGCGTGTCCTCAAACAATTGCAAGATGAAATGCCAGCCAGCCGGCAGGCTCGCGTCTGGAGAAAATGTGTCAGAAATCAACTTCTATCCATTGGTAACAATGTTGCAGAATCTATCATGGAACGTCTTACAGTCGGCGCCCTTGAGGGTCTTGTGTTCCGACTGAGTGCCACCATCTTTATCATCTTGCCCCACAGCCAAGTGTCCGAGTGGGCCAACCACGCCCACGAATCCTGCCCAGTTGCAGGACTAACACACTGACATACTCATGCACAATGGTTCAGCCAGCCACACTTGAGACGGGGATTTCCCTGTGCCGGGCAACCACTTGCTAACTTGTGCATGGCCCCACAGGACTTCACAGGACGTTGGACCACTTGTATGTCTGACCCTGGCCAGTCTGCGTTGAATCGTTTCATCTTTCTCTTCCTTGACTTGTATAATTCTTGGAGTTGAAACCCCTGCCGCTCCTCGTGCCAGAGCTGCTCCCCTATCTCCTGCTCTACTGTCCGCTAATTCATCTGACCTTGCTAGGATCAGTATTTCAAGAGATATTCCAGGTTGGCTCATTCTCAACTTTCCCAAATTTGAGGAGCTGCACCCTTGTATAATTTGCGCTCTGATCTCATCCAGCCGGTCTATTGTGGTGCACGTACATACGAGCCTTCTAAGGCAAGCATAGAAAGCATCAACTGTTTGATCCTCCTGCTGCCAGGCCTGCCCCAACTTAAACCTTTCTTAATCAGGATTGAATTGTGGGTCAAAGTACCTGTTAAGCGCAGTCACTGCTGCATCAAAGTCAGTGTTACTCCCAGTATTTGGAAGGTTTTCGAACAAATCTGAGTTATCACCAACCATGTGAAGCACCATAGATCGCTATACAGCGTTGTCTCTCGTGTTGTTCCAAAGTAAGTGTCCAAACTCCCCAACCACTGTCACCAACATAAGCAGCGATCGCAGGGTGTCAATTGACTGAAAGGTGGTAGCGCCGCCGCTGGTGCATGCGCACTGTGTGGATGATTGGGGAGAGCATCTGCCTAGCGCTTAGAGACAGGACTCTCATTGGATGTTGTCGACATTGAGCCCTCTCTTTCTCTCACAGCGTTCCTATGCGGAGTCCACTGGGTATGCTGGGGATGCCTTCCTCTAGGCTATGCATTCAACTCCACCCCGACGATCTGACCTCTTGCTCCCTTGGCGTCCTGCACTGTCTTTTCATCACTTGCACCGGATCACAGGCTTATTGAAGACCTCCCACCTCCGTTACTCGTTCGGCAACTTGCATGCAGAATCCCCACTGTCTTTCACGTGGCCGCTAATTCTGATGGCTCATGTCTCCCCACCAATGCCTGGATAGTGTCCTGCACCTCGGCCGCTGCACCTGTGGTCATGCAGCTGTCACTGCTACACTCAAAGGACCTCCGTGTCAACAAGGCCTGCTTCTGCCCAGCACTGCAGCAACATCTCTTCGGCAAACGGCACGCGTGGGCGGGGCTCCACCCGTGGCCTTCGTGTGCTCGGACCGTGAGCGCGGAAACAGCACTACTCCAGAGAGTCCGGAGACACCCACAACTCCTTCAGCAGGCCGATTTGGGGGTGGGTGCAGGGACCACCGGCCGCCATCTCACCGCAATGCGCTAAACAGCTTTACGTCAAACAAAGTGAGGGCAAAGCCTAGCCTGCCACGCTGCACTCCGCACCGAGAGGTGGGCACTCGCGCACACAGAGGGACCTCCGACCTAGTCGCCAGTGTAAAGTGCCCTAGTCAACCCTTCGTATAGGCCTTCTGGGCCTAGCACAACCAAACTTTAGATCACTGCACACAGGCACTGGGTACTGGTCTCGCCGAAGAACCACGAATGATTCTTGGCCCTTTATTTATACCATTCAGCCGAGCCTGGCCTGGTGGGTGTCCATGCGATACATTGTCATCATGCAGGTGTAGCACTTGTAGAGTGCCACGTGGCCTCTACTATACATCAGTTTGTCTTCCTGGTCTGCACCCTCAGACACAGAGCATGAATAATAGATGGTTACAGTGTGCAAAGTACTAACCTGCAACATTTGTAGACGTTAAAAATAAGACACTCTACAATGCTCATCACACACAGGTGAATGTGTCACTACATACAATTTGGAGATGCGCGGTCCTTGTGCCTTTCTGGAAGGGGTGGGGGGGGGGGGGATCATTCCAAGAAATCCTAGTTCTGTATTGCTCGATGTCTCTAATGGAATTGATGGGAATAGGTAAAAGAGAGCTCTCCCATCCCATGGCTTTGCCTAGTGATCACCAAACAGGATATATCGCAAAGGTATGCAAAAACACCTTCACTGGAGGGATGGAGGAGATGGTTGGACCGTTGCCTCAGTTTGGAATGTCCCATCTCCATGGCCCAGGGCTCAAAAGCATGGGAAACTATGGAGAGACCGTCAGTACAGTGGAATTCAAACTGCACCTTGCAAGGGATGGCCCTGGTGACTGGATATACAGACGTTTGAGCCCCACACAGTCCAAGAAGGGGGAGAAAAGGAGGGAGGGGACCAGGGTGCTCTGCATCTAAGGGAACCCCTGCATTCACTTGCTTCCTGGTATCATACTGATCTGTCTGTTGCATTACGATATTTAACTGTTGGATTATTTTATAAAGCACAAAAAACAATAAAAAGTGCTATAAAAAAAAAAAGGACACTCCACAGAACGAGGAGGTGGGAGAGTATCCACCAGAAGAACAAGTTATTTACCTTCGGTAACGCTTTTTCTGGTGGATACAGTATCTGCCTGTGGATTCCTCACCTTATGAATATCCCCTGCGCCAGCATTCCGTGGAAATGTTTTGTAGCTCTCCGCGCCGACGAGGTCGTCATAGCGTCATGGCTCCGCACGCGGCTCCGCATGACGTCACCGGAGCCATAAGAAGATCACGTCGGCGTGATGACGTCAGTTCCATCCATTTTTTCCGTGCCACCGAGGCAAAACGGGCGAACCGACCATAGAGACAATGCATACCAAGTATACAGAATTCACACAAATACACTCGGTGTATAATAAAATAAGAAAGCTTGAATTTCAAACAAGACAACAATAAAACAATAGAGGTAAAGTCTTGAGTACATAAAAATACATCAAATAACTAATACCTCAGCTTTTATGGTATAAAAGGGTGGACAACGGGGAGGTGGGTGGGTCTGTGAGGAATCCACAGGCAGATACTGTATCCACCAGAAAAAGCGTTACCGAAGGTAAGTAACTTGTTCTTCTGATGGGTACATCTGCCTGTGGATTCCTCACCTTATGAATAGAATCCCACAGCAGTACCTCACCCAGTGGAGGGTGTCCACCCTTCTATGCCAAAAAATCCTGTAAAACAGAGCGAGCAAAATGGCCATCCCTCCTCACTTCGGAATCTAAGCAGTAATGTTTCGCGAAAGTGTGGAGGGAGGCCCAATTTGCGGCTTTACATATGTCCAACACAGGAACACCTCTAGACAAGGCAGAAGTAGACGATTTAGCCCTGGTGGAATGAGCTCTAATGCCTACAGGAGGCTCCTTACCAGCCAGGGAGTAGCATATCTTGATACACAAGATGATCCACCTGGATAAAGTGCGCTTGTGCACCGCCTTGCCCTTCATGCGACCAGCATATCCAACAAAGAGCTGGTCATCTTGGCGAAAGTCCTTCGTTCTGTCCAAATAAAAGCTAATCGCCCTCTTTGGATCCAAACGATGAAGTCTCTCTTCCTCCTTGGATGGGTGAGGGGGAGGATAGAAAGTAGGAAGGGTAATGGACTGACCTAGGTGGAAAGGAGTCACCACCTTAGGCAGAAAAGCAGCCCTGGTCCTGAGTACCAATCTTTCAGCATGTATGGTCAGAAAAGGAGGTTTGCAGGAAAGAGCTTGGAGCTCACTCACCCTCCTAGCTGAAGTGATAGCCACCAGAAAGACCGTTTTAAAAGTCAAAAGTCTCAACGGACAACTATGCATAGGTTCGAATGTTGAACCCATTAAAAAAGTTAACACCAGATTCACTGGGGCATAATAAAAGGAGTGGGAGGAAACAAGTTTGTCAGCCCCTTAATAAATCTTAAGACTATAGGAGACTTAAATAAAGAAGGCTGATCAGGTAAACACAAAAATGCCGACAATGCCGACAAATATCCCTTAACAGTGGCCACAGCACAACCCTGCTGGGCCAAATGAAGGGAAAAACAAAGAACATCAGAAAGATGGGCTTTTAAGGGATCAATAGATTTCTCTCCGCACCACTTAACAAATTTAGACCACCTGTAAGAATAGACAGACTTGGGGGAGTGTCGCCTGGTCGATAGTATAACGTCCACCACGTCAGGCGGGAGAGAAAAAGAATTCAAGTTGCCCCGTTCAATCTCCAGGCATGAAGGTGCAGGCTCTGGAGGTGGGGGTGTAGAACTTGCCCCTCCATCTGAGAGAGGAGGTCTACCCTGAGAGGGAGACTGAGCGGAGGGTACAACGAGAGGTGAAGAAGGTCCATGAACCACACCCTTCTTGGCCAATCCGGGGCGATCAATATAACTTGAGCCCGGTCTTGGCGAATCTTCCTCAGAACCCGAGGAATCAAGGGTATGGGAGGAAACGCGTAAAGGAGTTGTGAGCTCCAACTCAACTGAAACGCGTCCCCCAACGCTCCCTGCCTCGGAAACTGGAGACTGCAGAATGACGGGCAGTGCGCGTTCTCTAGAGTGGCAAACAGGTCCACCCGAGGAGTCCCCCACGTCTGGAAGACGTGTCGAACTACCTCTGGATGAAGCCTCCACTCGTGGTCGGCGGAGAACTGTCGACTGAGACTGTCCGCACGCACGTTCAGCACCCCGGCCAGATTTGCCATCAAGCAAATCCGATGATCCTGAGCCCAGGACCAGAGTCGCAAAGCCTCTCTGCAGAGACGGTACGACCCTACTCCTCCCTGCTTGTTGACATACCACATCGCGGCAGTGTTGTCCGTCAGGACCTGAACCGACTGACCGCGAAGGGAAGGGAGAAAAGCCTTGAGTGCCAAACGTATCGCCCGCAATTCCAGAAGGTTGATGTGAAACAACTTTTCCTCTGGAGACCAAAGACCCTTGATCTCCAGATCCCCCAGATGTGCACCACACCCTAGGGTAGAGGCATCCGTTATCACTGTGGCCACCGATGGAGGAAAGTGGAAAGGCTTTCCTTGAGACAGATTGCCCTCCACGCTCCACCAAGACAGATCCGCTGCAGCTTCTCTGGAGATCCTCAGACTCCCTGAGATCTCCATTGTGTTGATACCACTGACTGCGGAGACACCACTGGAGCGCCCTCATGTGCCAGCGTGCGTGGTTGACCAGCAGGATTCAGGAAGCGAACAGACTGAGCAGGTGAAGGACCTTCAGAACTGGAACAACCGCTCCATTGTAAAACAATGGAACCATTTCCTGTATGTCGAAAATCCTTTGCGGAGGAGGGAATGCTCGACACACAGTGGTATCCAGTACCGCCCCTATGAACAGGTTGCGCTGCGAGGGCACCAGGTGAGACTTGGGTACATTTATCGAAAAACCCAATTTGTATAACAGCTGGGCTGTAACCTGCAAATGATGACTCACCATCTCTGGAGACTCTGCCTTCAACAGGCAGTCGTCCAGGTAGGGGAAAACTGAAATCCCCAACCTCCTGAGACTGGCAGCCACCACTGCCATCACCTTGGTGAAGACTCGAGGTGCGGTAGTAAGACCAAACGGAAGGACCGCAAACTGGTAGTGTTGCGATCCAACCGTGAAACGGAGATACTTCCTGTGCGACTTCAGGATTGGAATGTGGAAATACGCATCCTGCAAGTCGATGGACACCATCCAGTCCTCTTGTTGCAGCGCCTGAAGAACCTGCGCTAGAGTAAGCATCTTGAACCGCTCCTGTTTGAGAAACAGATTCAAGATTCTGAGGTCCAGGATGGGACGTAACCTGCCATCCTTTTTGGGGATCAGGAAATACCGGGAGTAGCACCCCTGACCCCTCTCCTGCTCCGGAACCACCTCCATTGCACCTTTTTGTAACAGGGTAAGAACCTCCTTCTGAAGGAGTAGCAAATGATCCTCTGTGCAAAGCCCCTGACAAGGAGGGTAAGGAGGGGGAAATTCCCTTAAGGGAAGAGCGTACCCATTTTCTACAGGATCTAGAACCCAAAGGTACAAAGTTATTAATTTCCAATCTTGTAGAAAATGAGTAAGCCGGCCTCCCACAGGACCCACATGATCCAGGATGGCGGATCTAGGGCTGCTTTGCTGCATTACCCGGAGGGGTTGGGGAGGTAGAAGAGGAGGAGGAAGAGGGATGTCGTCCAGCTCCACGAAAGCGACCTCTGCCTTTACCTCTGTAGGATTTATACAGAGGGTTTTGTTGCTGCTGCTGAGGCTGACGGGAACGAAAGGAAGATTTCCCAAACCCACGGTACCTTTTGTAGCCATAGCCTCTTGACAGACTGTAAACCCAAGGATTTCGCCATGGCCTTACTGTCCTTAAATCTCTGCAACGCAGAGTCAGCTTTTTCCCCAAAAAGCTTAGAGCCGTCAAAGGGAAGATCCAAAAGAGCAGCTTGGACATCCGGTGAAAATCCCGAAGACCTCAACCATGCATGCCTCCTAGTAGCAACAGATGAGCCCATCACCCTTGTCACTGAATCTGCAGTGTCCAGTCCCGACTGGATTACTTGGCGAGCAGCCGCCTGAGCAGCCGCCTGAGAGTCCGCCAAGACTTCACTCAAATTACCCCGATCCTCTTCAGATAACTTCGGGAGAATCAGCTTGGCAGAGTCCATAAGGGCGTGCATATATCTGCCCAACAAACAAGTTGCGTTGGTGGATTTCAAAGCCATACTGGCTGACGAAAAAACTTTCTTTGCAGACTGCTCAAGCTTTTTTGAATCTCTGTCAGCCGGTGCTTGAGGAAAAGAACCCACAGACTGCTTTGAGCATGAAGCCTGAACCACCAAACTCTGAGGTGACTGGTGAGAAGAAAGAAATTCAGGGTCCCCTGGTGCTGGTCTATATCTTCTAGAGACAGATCTAGAAACTGCAGGAGCAATAAGAGGATTACTCCAAACCTCTAGTATTGGCTCAGTCAGGGCATCATTGAAAGGCAAGAGAGGCTCAACTACAGAGGAAGGAGAATGAAGAACCTCTGTAAGAAGATTAGGCTTATATTCAGCCATAGGAAGCTGTAGATCCAACAGTTCAGCTGCCTTCTTAACGACATGATAAGGAGCAACATCCTTTGAAGGAGAAGCCTTCTGTGAAGCAAAATCCACTTCTGGTGAAACATCCAAACCACTTGCCTCACACAAGTCTTCAAACAAGTCCTCAGACTCATTTATTTCACCTTCTTCCATGTCACCAGCTTGATACTGCTCTTCAATTAACCTTTGAGCTTCTCTTCTAGAACGCATCCTCGGCTGCGGCGTCGAAGGCGGATCCGTGACAGCAACCCGCGCCGAACGAACCCGAGAAGAAGGGACGCCAGATGGAGCCGGGGACTGACCATACGGCGTCGACATCCTCGGCGCCGGAATCTGCCAAGACGGCGCCATCGGCATATATTGCATAAAGGGGGCCGGAGGATAATGCTGAGGCACACCCAAATGAAATGCCAATGGGCCCATGGGACCCGAAGGTGCTCCAGAGGGGCATGTGGCTCTGGCAAAAACGCCATACATCGCGTTCAAGAATTGCGATGGATCCGAATCTGGCGCCGGGAACGAAGGATACTGCGCCGGTTCGACCTCCGCAAGAGGAACTTCCGGAGTCGGGCCACTGGAGCCACAGGTGGAGCCACAGGAGCAGCATGAGTCACATCATCCACTGGATTCGATGCACCATCCGGAGCCGGAGAATCCACAGACGCCGGAGACTGCGCCGGTGTGCCCACATAAGGAGACCGGTCCGGAGACATCTGTGGAGACTCAGAAGGAGAAGGAGAAACAAAGTCCTTGACACGACGTCGAGAAGCCGGCGAAGGCGACTTTGACGAACGACGTTTAGACCCATGTCTCTTCTTCTTGTGCCTTCTCTTCGATCCATGCGAAGTCGACGACCTCGACTTAGACCGTTTACGACCCCTTTTCTCCTTTCTCACCTTGGACATTTAGAGCTTAGCCTCTCTTTCCTTCAACGCCTTCGGGTTCATCTTCCTGCAAGAAGAGCAACCTTCGACGTCGTGATCACTTGAAAGACACCAAAGGCAGTCATCATGCGGGTCAGTGATCGACATGTGACCTCCGCATTCCTTACAGGGCTTGAAACCTGACTTCCTTTGAACAGACATGTCTAAAACAGAAACAAATAAAGTCTCGAAACAAAGTATCAGTTAGAAAGATAGGAGAGTCCCAGAAAATCCGTTAGCGTCCACAGCGCGGAAAAAAGGGAACTGACGTCATCATGCCGACGTGGTCTTCTTATGGCTCCGGTGACGTCATGCGGAGCCGCGTGCGGAGCCATGACGCTATGACGACCTCGTCGGCGCAGACAGCTACAAAAAATTTCTGCGGAATGCTGGCGCAGGGGATATTCATATGGTGAGGAATCCACAGGCAGATGTATCCATCAGAAAGAGTTAAAGAAGGTAAATAACTTGGTCTGCTGATGGATACATGCAACTGTAGATTTCGCTCCTTAGCGTTGTTGTTACTAAAGCAACACCACCCCAAGAAAGAGACTCTGTGGAGAATCTCAAACCAAAAAGTTCTGCAGAAATGGGTGGAAAGTGTTCTTGTCAGACCTGGCTGTCAAGGCAGAGGTGCTCTGTGAACATATGCCCTTATGCCAACATTACAGCCTGGCAGATGTAAAAGTTGAGCACCATTCATGCCAAAGAAGTGGCAGCAGCCTTGGCCCTGGTAGAATAGGCTCTCAGACATTCTGGGGACTGCTGTTTGGCCAGAGTACAACATATCTTAACACAAAGAATTATCCATCTCAGAAGGGGGGTAGCCTGATTAGAAGACAGATAGTCATGTTCAGGAGTTTCAGGCACTACACTCTCCTGGCCCAATCATTCTTGATCCTCTTCAGAACTTGGGTCAGGAGAGGAAGTGGCTGGAAGATGTACACAAGTGTCTTGTTCCTTTCCAGCCGGAATGCATCTAAAAGAGTAATATTGCAGAAACACAGCAGTGCGCAAAATTGACCGTGAGCATTAGACGTGGCGGAAAAATCTAGCCAAGTTCGCCCCACCCCTCAAAACTGGTTCAGGGTGCCCTGCTCCACCTCGGGATGTAGATGCCACGTGTGATCTGCCAGATGAATGCTGCTAGATTCTCCTGCTGTGGCATTCAGGGTCCGCACTTGGTGGTTGGCAATCAGACAGATGCCCTGGAGCTTCAGCCACCTCCCAAGACAAAAAATATCCTGCCACAGGACCCAATATGCCATTCCACCCTACTTATTACAGTACCACATGACAGTGGAGTTGTGCACAAGAACTGGTTATCCCTAGATGGGTGACAGGAAGGCCTTGAGGCCAGACAAATAGTCCATAGATCCAGAAGATTGTGTGGAGTCCTCTTATCTCTACCTCTCTCTGAGACCCCACCCCAACAAAGAAGTGACACATCCGTCACCACTGTTCACTCCCGGTGGGGAAGGGAGAGTAGTCTTATGCAGGACAAACTGCACTCAGTCAACCACAAGTTGAGCTTTCTTCCACCTAAAAATATGATGGTTTTGGAAAGGCAACATTGATGCTGGATCCACTAGCACTTTAAGTTCCATTGCGGGACTCATATGTGCCATCTAACGTAGTTAACAAGAAGTATGCATGAGGCTAAGTGGCCAAGAAGCATCAGCGACACACTCACCTGGATCCAGGAGCAAGCCTGAAACATTAGGATCATGGCCTGAATGTCCTTGAATCGATTCTGCAAGGGTAAAGCCCTGAACTTCACAGTACCCAAAATCACCCCAATGATTGGAAGCCGCAGTAAATCTGGTTTCACCATAAATGAGCCTTAGTCCCTACCTATGTCAAAAGGTCCACCATCATATGGAGATTGTCAACAGCTGACTGCAGCTAACCCACTTTCAGCAGCCAGTCATCAAGGTACAGGATTACAGCCACTCGGGAACTCCAAAGATGGGTAGAGAGACAGTCATCACTTTTGTGAACACCCGATGGGCGCTGGTACGACCTACCTTGAAGCACAGATTAAGCCTGTAAGACCACAGGACAGGTACAAGTCCAAGGATGCCATCAAATCGCACTGGTCCAAAGGAGCTAGGACCTAGGCCAATGTGAGCATTTTCTATTTGTCATTCTGCAGGAAGGTGTTCAAGGGACAGAGGTCCACGAGCCCTCTCTCAACCCAGTCCTTTTTCAGGATGAGGAATTAGTAAGTGTAAAAACCTGCGCCTTTCTCGAGGTCCAGTACCCTCTCTTTTGAAGAGTTACCATAGTTTATCCTGTAGCAGGATGGACAGATACTCTTCTGAAGTTTATTCTAGTGAGGGAGGGCTATTAGGCAGGGAGCAATGAAAAGGTCAGGCTTCGCTTTTTTGAACAATGCACAAGACCCATCTGTTGGATGTGATGGAGCACCATCCAGGACTGGGCTGCTTGCTGCATCTCTGGCTGAAAAGGTTGCATCTGCGTATACACCAGCCTTTTGGAATAGCCCTTAAATTGGTATGGAAATTGTTTGGCAGAGGTCAACAGCTCTAAGGAACGCACTGTAGCTCTATAGTCTTTAGAAATTTCATTCACACCAAAGAAGCAAGACTCAAAGGGCATGTCCATATGTACACTGCCAGGGAGCCCAGTAGATCTCATCCAGGCATGTCTACGTAGGATGACACTGGTACCAACTGCCCTGCTAAGGAAATCCTTAGGATTCAAACTTGCATGAATATACTTGACCATGTCCTACCTATTATAAATCATCTGCGCCAAATAGGCCCTGGGAAATCTCCAGGGCTGCTGACAAGATTTTGCTGGGCATGTCTCAAAGGGCATGTGCGTATCGGCCCACAAACTGCATTTACAGATAGCAGTGCTCAAATGGCAGAAGAAAACATGTGAGAGAAATTGGGTTACTGGTTGGGGGGTTGAAACCCTTCACAAGCAGCAACCATTATTCTTCTCAAGGTGAAGTCACAAGCAACCCCTAAATTAACCTGTGCTTAACCTTCGGGTAGCTTGGCACAGAGTAGTCAGGCTTAACTCAGAGGCAAAGTGTAAAGTATTTGCAATACTTCAAACAGTAACAGTGAAAATATATCATAAAAGGAGCTCACAGACTAAGAAAAATAGAGTAATTTAAAAAAAATAAAAAGACCAAAACTACAAAAATCTAATTAGTAGAATCAGAGAAGAAATTGAGGATTTTAGTGAAAATAGCACCAAAAGGTGTAAAGTGGCAACTGTGGATACCTTGGTGTGTCAGACTGGGACAAAGTCAAAAGTTCAGGCCGAAGGTGAGGGAGCGCAGGCCGGCTACATGGACCCAGTTCAGCTCGCTGAAAAGAGTACCTTAAATCCTGGTTTACCGAGCATTGGGAGGATCTGCGTTGCGCAGATGAAGTGATGTGTCGGTTTTGAGATGCGGCGAGGTAACAGTGTGAAGTTTTGCTGTTTCGAAGAGCCCGTCGACGAGGGCTTGCAATGAGAAATCCAGAGTTGAGGATGAGTCACCCATTTGGGGCGTTGCATTAGTTCTGAGGAGCTGCGAAGTGGAGTCAGTCGTCGTCGAGGCTGCCATCAATGAAAGATGCGAGGGCCTGCGCAGAGGATGCAGCGGCGGCTCGGATGCTGCAACAGACTGCAATGTGGGTCTTTGCAGCGGTAGCGGCAATGCGTTGGTTCTGCTCGGGCTTGCATCACGCAGCAGACGAGATGCGTCAGTTCCGCTGGATATACAGAGGCTTGCAGAGCACCTTCGGCCCACTTCCCAGCGTCCAGGACTGACACCACTAGGCAGGGTGGGCTCACAGATGGCAGAGTCCAGATGCAGGGTTTTTGGAAGCCTGTTATATCCCGGAGGCTTCAGATCAGGAGGCCAGAAACTAACCTTTAGAGTTACTTTGGGTTTAAGATTTGCAGGTCAAGTCTTTCTCACCCAGGCAAGAGAGCAGCAGGTCAGCACAGCAAGGAAGCAGCCAGCAAGGCAGTAGACCAGCGGGCAGCATTTTAGCAAAGTGGCAGTCATCCTGCAGCACATCAGTCCTCCTTCCTGGCAAAGTATCCACAGTTCTAGAAGTGTACTAAAGTGGTGGTGTTCGAGTAGTTCTATCCAGTTGTGCCTTTGAAGTGGGGGAGAAGCTTCTAGAGGTTTCCTTTTGAAGTCCGCAGGCATCCTGCCCATTGTGGTTCCAGACTAACTACAGAGGGTATGCAGCCCTTTGAATGGAGACAGGACACAGCCTATTCAAGCGTAAGTGGAGCTGTGTCCAGCTCCTCCCTCCGATCCGGCCAGTGACGGCAGATCCAGGCCCACCTAAACTCCCTATTGTGCGTGGCTGTCTAGGAGGAATACACAAAGCTCAACTGTCAATAACACCCAGTCATGTGACCCAGGTACAGGCTATTTGCACTAAATGGGTAAGGCAGGAAAATGCCAAATTTCTAAAAGTGGCATTTTCAAAATCGTAACTTAAAATTTGACTTCACCGTAAGTTAGGATTTTTCATTTCAATTCCAAAGAGACAAAACATGAACTCGTTATCAGCTCCCATTTGGAAATTACAGCTTATTAAATATAGTAAGGCAACTCCAATGGTAGCCTATGGGAGAGGTAGACCTTGCAGTAGTGAAAAAACGAATTTAAGAGTTTTTCACCACCAGGACATGTAAAACTTAAAAGCACATGTCAAAACTTTTTAAATATACTGCATCCTGCCCTCTGGGTTGTCCAGGGCCTAGCCTAGGGGTGATTTGTATGCATTCAAAAAGGAATGTTCGGGCCTGGCACTTAAGTGAGTGGCACAATGAGTGCTGCAGGCCCACTAGTAGCATTTAATTTATAGGCCCTGGGAACACGTGGTGCCAGTTTACTAGGGACTTACAAGTAAATTAAATTTGCCAATTGGGTAGTAGCCAATGTTACCATGTTTTAAGGGGTGAGCACATGCACATTAGCACTGGTAGGCAGTAGTAAAATGTGCAGAGTCCTAAGGACAGCAAAAACGAGATCAGTAAAAATGGAGGAGGAAGGCAAAACCTTTTGGGGAACACCACCCTAAGGCTGGCAGGTCCAACAATGTTTGCCAAATGCATCAATGCTACTTGGGCGCAGTCTTCCACTACATGAGGAGTTATGTGCCGGGGGTACTGCGGCTCCAAGTGACCCATCTCATTTGTTTCGTGGCTTAATATGGGTACAATGGTGAATATCCTGCAGGGTACTCTCGAGGCTCCAGCAGGGTGGTGATTCTACTCCCAGGTCTCGTACCCTAGCTGCTTCCCAAACTATCTTGACCCACTGAGGAGGTATGTGGCTCTTGAGGGCTACCTGGAAGGTACCCACTATAATTTGCTGAGCATTTACATCATCACCCCAGCCCACTTACCAGATCTACCCTTGTGGCCCTTAGGGGACTAATTTCAGGACTCCTGTATGGTGTCACGATCACTGGATTGGGAATTCAACAGTATTATGGATGAGAAAAATCCTTTACTATGAAGCCAGAACTACGCACTACCATTACAACGCAGGTAATACAACGAACGCGTTGTTACCACGCGTTCCATTACCACGTAAGTCGCAACAACGACTTGCATTAGGGAACGTGTTGTTGGATTTTAAATCCAACACCTTCCCTACTGTTGCACAGACTGGAGTTGGAATAGTAATATATAGTATTCCAAAGTCCAGATCTTCCCTAAGGCAAGTCGTTGTAATGACTTGCATGGTAAAAACGCGTTAGTTGTATTGCCGGCGTTGTAATGGCATGCATTGTAAAAGCATGAGTGATTGTGTCATACATCCATTATGGATACCATTAACTCTACTACCTCCCCAGGGGTGAGGCAGAGGGAGGGGATTGGCAGACTGGGTGAATGGCCTGGGATTGTGACACGGCTTAGGGTCTGTATCCCTGGATTTGTGGGATTCACGCACGCCTCGGCTACCCCATTCCACATCCGCAGGATGAGCTCTTATATCCTACCTCACGGGTATCAGATAATGCCCCAGTGATAGAACACTTCGGAGCCCACAGAGAAGGAAGCAGACAGGTCTGGCATCTCAACTCCGGGTTCCTGGCAGATCATTAGTTTATGCTATTCCTGCTGCAAGAATTGCAAGCCTTTCTAAAACTGAACCAAGGGACAGTGGAATCACCTTGTACACTTTGGGTGGCGGCAAAGGCCACTATGCGGGTAACTGCTCTATCATACTCGAGTGGCAGTGAATGGAAGAAGTAAAGGAAATCACTAGAGAGTAAGATCTTAGTTTAAAACTGGAAAACCGCAGGCACCAAACAGAGCTTTCCAGAGACAGTTCTATTTGGATGAAGCATGTCAGTGCTGGATGGCATTTGCCAGACACGTGTATAAATGGAGAAACAAGTGTAAACTTTTATATTGGTTGGCAACTAAAGGAGGCAGAGATGCACCTGGTGCCCCATCTCACTGAAGAGGGGAGATTACTCTCAGAGGCATAATATATTATGTCTGCCTTTGAAAATTACTATTGTTACCCTATATGCAGGAAGAAAGCTCGCAAGACTCCAAACTCATTGCAGCCCTTCCTATGCTGAAAAAGTTTGGAAGTCATTGGAAAACTGAACAATTCAGGAGCAGAGCTCCAGATCAACATCGGAAGGTGCTGCAAGAAAGAAACTGGCAGCAGCATGCTAGGGTGTCACTTATTTATGCACCTCTACAACATCACATCCAGTGTGGAATGGGACCAGCACAAAGCCTCACAGCGCCATCTAACAGCAGGCAGAAGCACTGCTATCTCCAGTCTAGCACATTTGTGGTGTTTAAAGGTGAGGAATCTGCGATTAAAAGTGTTCCTCAGAAATAGGTTGAAGGCACTGCAAGATAAGATCTCATTGAAGTAGTGCTTGTTACAGAAAAATATTTAATCCCATGAAGTGTGAAAAGATTTACACCTGCTGATGCAAAGCTTTGGGTGATTTGAGACATTTATATAGGCGTGTGTATAGAAGGACGTATGTTGAAGAATTTGTTGTTGCTACTTATCAGCACACTGGAAAAGCCCTTTGGTGCATAGTGTTTTGCAGTGAATGGCAGTTGTGAATAGCGCTTAGTCCACAAACATTTAGAGGAAGATGGTCAACATCAGTAGAGCTGAGCAGTCAAGTAAAATTGTTACACTAGAATATTGGGATCTTAGTTGACAATGTTTGCAGAGATCAAGCTTAGTCTAGAGATATTGTAAATGTAAAACCAGATCAAAAGTAACAGAAATCCGGTTACCTGCCGTACTTATTTGCAAAGACCCTGCAAATCAGCATGGCACTTGGAGCAATGATTAAGTCCCAATCATGGACATGGGTAAAGTAAGTAAATGACACACTGGTGCAATTCAAGAGGCCCAATATTTGTCAAATATCTTTGCAAAGAGTTCAGAGGGATTATTAAAATGACCCTGTTATACGTTAGGCATAAAAAGTGGCGTAGTAAGAACCATCTTGCATCAGAGCTAGAGTTGATTTACTAGAGGGTATATCAAATTAGGTGAAAAATCCTGAGCATCTTTTTGTACCTGGTCAACTGCTTCAAATATAAACCCTTTTGCTTTAAAACGCCCAAGTGAGTTGTTTCTACAGTAAATGGTCATGCATTCAAGCACATTGGTTCAGTACAAATTTCACAGAAAATCACTACTTTAAATACATAAAAACAAACAAAATAAGGGCGGCATACCAACAATATCGATTGTATAAACCCTCTATCACAAGAATCTACATACCTGGCTTGCATAGAAATGGCCAGTTATTTTCACAATCACCTGATCATTCTCATCAGGTGTCTGGTCACGGGGTACTACAACTTCTGCACTGGTCAAATTCTGAAGCTCGTTTACCTGGCAATGTAAACAAGATAATATATTTTAAGGTAATGTACTACACAACAATCTATGAAGTATTCCTTAAAACTCAGCTGGTGCCTGTTGTTCAACAGACGTATGGATTGAATGCAAGGCGACTAACACTGCAATGACACTTTTGTCATTTGTTTACTTTAGTGTTGATTAGAACAGTGCCATCGTAAGGATGTATGGAGCAATATATTTTTGGGTCGTTTCTCAGAGGAATTTTGAATTTATTACCCATGTTCAGCTAATTGAAAACCTCGTGATGGAAACAATATTGAATTGTATGTTAAACTTTCAAACATGGGGACACGCACAGCAGCTGAAAGTTCAAGTTGCTTGACAACTCCCAGCCAAATAGTACCAAACAAAAGCTTGAACATCCACTCAAACTCATTTCTTTTTACACTAGGCAGATGTGGAAAGAGGTAGGTAAAGATTTTGAGCATGGTAGGGTCAGATACCACAACATATTGGGAGAAGCAAGAAGAGGGACTGAGCACACTGAGGAATGAGGTGGGAGGAGAAGCAAGTGAGAAAGGGGTGAGCTAGAGAAGAAGCAACAAGGTATATATAATGATAAATATAGGGAAATGCTAGCTATAAAATGAGGAATAAGCATACGAAGACGAATCAGCGAAAGACGTAGTGAAGCAGAGAAAGGTAGCAAGAGTGCTCAAAGGTAGAAAGATGAGGAGAAAAGAGGCGAAGGGAGAAGTGAGGAAGAGAAGGAAGATGATACAGAAGTGAAAAGACCGAGTAAAACAGAGGTGAGGTAGAACAATGAATAAAGAGGAGAGGTGGATTTGAAATGAAGATGTGCAGAAAAATGGGAGAAAGAAGGTAACTATAGAGCGGAAAAAGAGGTAGCAAGGCAGTGAGAGGTGAGAAGAGGGAACTGAGGTACATAGGAAGAGATGGGACCCGGAACATGTTACTCCAGCAAACACAGTCTTCCACCGCTCCCAGATACAAGTACCTTGGATGCTGGCTAGATAAGGGAGGGCGAGAATTCCCTCAAACCAAAAAGTGCATCAATACTCTGCATTTCAATCCATTCTTAAACACACCAAGCAACCTACCTTAGAACCGCTGCTGAAAATAGTAAAAGCCAAACTAATCCCCCTGTTGGCATACGGTTCGGAAGCCATTCCTAGGGAACTGGGCCCGTTTCTGAACAAATCTCAGAGCCTAGTGTTCAGAGCATTATTTAAACACCAAAATCATTCTGCAGCAACCTAGATTATATTGGAATTCATGCTATGCGATCAAGTCTTGGCACAAAAGGCCTGCATTCTTAAATGTCTACAAACTACGTGTGCTGCCAAAGTAAGAACGCTGAAAAATTTAATCTGGAAGGAAGCATCCTCAGCGAATCAGTGTCGCTCAAAATCCTTGGACTGTCACCTTTCATGAAGCATTGAATCTTAAAACAGCCACGATTCTGTAGAATCAAAATCATCCACACCAGAACTTTAAAAAGGCATTAAATCGACTAATCTAAAAAGCATCACCTGTACAAGATTGTCAGGCCCTCGTGGTCCAAAAGCATGCTAACGTCATACGAAGAATCAACACAAGAAAGATTAAAAAATATCTTACAGATACTTTTGCTGTGCACTACAAAATCAAGTATTGCCTTATTTGAATGGGCAACTTCACATCCCTCGATCTCCTACCACCATGGTCGACGCGCCCAGTGTCAACCGAGTGTCTGTTATGTGGTCAATCTCAGCTGAATGTATCTCACCTTCGCTGTATTTGCCAAGCCTTAATTAATGACCGCAGGAAACTCCGTCAAATTTGGATCAAACAAGGATTCCGTACATTTCAAGCAGCAGTTGATTTCCTGCTCAATGACGCTCATACTCAAGCTACTTGTGGTCTGATCTAATTTCTAACTAAAGCCGACAAGCTGCTAAGAGCTTCTACCCTGCCGGTCACTTGTGGAACATAACACTTATTCACCATCCTCTTTTCCATATGTGCTTTTATGCTTTAAGTAGCGTTGCATGCAAACTACCACCACTGACTTGCACTTTAAATCTTGCACAAATACATGAAGCACCGATCCATGGGTAATTAAACAAGACGCTCACCAAATGCGTATTTGATTATCAGACAGTTAGGAGTCCGACACCAACACTCTACTAATATCTCATTCAGGACTTGAGCAAAATCTTACCCTCGCAGAATGTGCTTACTTTTATTTACGCTTTGACACTTTTAGCTTCACCATAATGGGTGCAACAGCAGTGACTGTGGTTTTAATCAAACACGTATTACTATTAACTCACTTATAAGATTCAGCAGCTTTTTTAAAACAAAAATGTATTGCCAATTTTGTAAATTATTTTATAACTAGTGCAAAGACACTGTCCAACACTCCTTTGCTGTAAAGCAGGCAATTTTACATGTGACATGTACTTATAACAACTTTAAACTTTTCACCGAATTATATTTTATGACCGTATTTGACAACATACTTACCTGTGTTTGTATTATATGTTTTAGCAGTTTGCATTGGCTTTAATTAGCTGAGCATAAACTTGAAACTTGAGATGGGAGCTGGAGAGGTGATTAGTGAACCAATGCAGAGGTTAATTTGAGAGGATAGAGGAGGAGCTGGAGAGTGCTTAGGCACGGAGACAAATGAAGTAGAGAGATGAGGCAGAGTGTGATGAGAGGGCAGGGAGAGCTGAGAAAGAAAGGGGGTATAGAGAGAGGGAGCTAAGGTGAGGTAAAATGAGGAGTTGCAGAGAGATAAAGTAGATGGAAATGAGATATAGAAAAGTCAGATTGAAACCTAGGAGGGAAATGCAGATAGAGGTATGAGGGAGACCAGGGTAGAGAGGCGGTAAGAGATTGAGATGAAGAGGGCTACAGAGAGGGGGGGTATAGAGCTGGGGTAAAACAAGGTGCAAGGTAAGGATGAAAATTGAGAATGAGGATTTAGGTACATAGAAAAGTTGGAACAAGGGAAGAGCAAGGGGTAAAAAGAGGGGGAGGTAGAACAGCTGATGTGAGGAAAGGAGAGAGAAAGATTTTTTTTTATTTAATTGCCGCCAATGTCTGAGAGCAGGAGGGTTACGGTTGGGCAAATGCAGCGCTCCGGTTTAGAAAATATATATTTTATGCACACAGTTCTAACTTGACCAGGGGTTCGACTTAAAGAGGGGACCCTGAGCAATTGCCCACATTTGAAAACTGCTCTTGATTAGGAGCTCAGGCAGTTTGTTTTATTACAGACACTAAAAAACAGATCGCATGGTGGGTGAAAAAACAAAATTCTCCAGGTAAGACATGCTAAAAGAAATATACTCGCTGAATAGATGTCCCTACCAAACGAAAGTAGTGCTTAACACAAACACTCCGTAAGCTATACTGAAAACCCAAGCTGTGTTGCTCAAGGATTTTACTTCTGTGCACTACATTCCTTGCAACTGATTTACTATAGGACTCCACAAAAATTATATTTTAAGAGCAAATCCATATTTATTACTATTTGTTGATGTTTTTCCTAAGTCATATTTTTTAATTTGAGATTAAAATAAAGGACTTTTATAATAACTAATTTTAAAACTGAGCAAAAAAAATCTAATTGCAAGGCTGTCACGGGTTTTGCATTGTTTGATGTGCCCACTTTATCGTGCACACAATTCTTCTATGGCTCACGGGACTAATCAGCAACTTATTGTTCGCAAATGATTATTTTTCTTATCGCATGAAAATAGGTTGCATGTTTTTTACGTTTTAATAGTGTCTGTAGGTATTATATTCTTGCAACAGTACACTTTAAAAAAAAGAAATAGTTGATGCTATAATATTTAAGAATTTTCCATGAGTTGTCTCCCGTTACCTCACTAACCATGGGGACAGTTTCTCACGATGGCTGCGAGAATCACAAAATCAGCGCCTTCAGCTTCCTAGGTGCGAGAGAAGCTTCTTAAAATTTCAGGAAATTTGCCGTCTCCTTACCAAAGCTAGTGACTGAGAACACAGTGGATTCTCATAAACCGAACTAGCTCTTTAAGGGCTTTTATTGCCTGCTTTCAGGTATGCGACAAATGTGACGCACCTCTCACGATGGCAGATCTTTTAGTGCTAATTAATAGTAGCCAGGACCGAGTAAGAACGGATGTCGGCTTTTAGAAGGTTTACTCTTTGTTCATGTATAACTGTCAGACTTTTTAAAGGTAGGTTTTTTACCCATATGCTCTGCCCTTGAGTGGTTCTAACACCAGATAAAATGCTAGTTCTTGTGAGCACGCTCTTGGGAGGAAAGGAACCCATTTAAATAAATCACAGACCTTTACATTTTTAATGCAAATTAAGAATGTAAATTCATTGGAGTATTATGGGGCACGCCCTGTTTTTTGACCTCTCTCAATTGTAAGATGAAAAATCTGTACTTTCTTATAGACAAGTGAAATCTATCTTCTGTTGCAAGGACAGGCCTGGTTATGTCACAATGCAATACCGCAGGGATCCACAGATTAAAATCATAATTTAAAACAAATTAACTTCGTAATTGTTAAAGCTCATTATTCACCAACTTGCTACTGAGTGAAGGAACGGATGTAATACTAGAGAAAAGTTTTGCAAATCGAATCTACTCATTGAGATTATTGGTTAAAATGAGAGCTGTACGCCATCAAAAACTGCTTTGTTGCACTGTGATTAAGAATTTGTTTGTGCCCCTCGTTTGTCTTTCCTCAAAGATGAGGCCATTTAAATTGACCTTTCTCCTACTCCATCCTCCCTTTTCGTCACGCTCTCTTTCGCACCTCTTAGGAGTCGCTCGGAACCCCCTACTCTCCGGACTCCTCTTAACCTCTCCTCCCTAGCCTTCCTACCCGGGCGAGCCAATCTTCACTCAAGCTCCTTTTTATTCGCATTTCAATTCAAGAGCACCGACTAACCCGCCTTCCCTGTATTTCCTGCTAAATGGCACCAATACTCCTGGGGTGATCCAGATATTTGTTTGCACCCGTTACCCCTGGAAGGACTGCACTCCAACGAGTTGCTCATCTATTGCACCTAGGAAGATCCCTTACAGCTCCTATTCTGGTGCTGGTAGTGTCTGTCTTCTGAGGGTTGTTCCTCTGTTTTGCCTGCATAGTTTGCACTTAGTATACAGCCTGGTTGGTTGCTTGCTTGGTAAATCTCTGGTGAACTAGGCCCTGGTCACTCCTAGGTAATATTCTTAAGAGCATTCATTACCATGGTCTCTAGTTAGCTTCTATAATAGGAGGAGTCTTGGGTAGACTAAATATAGCACATACTGTGGTTGTTATTAAGCTGCACCTCCCTATGGCTTTCTCTTTCGTCACTCTTGGGTGGACTGCAATGACCTACATTCAATTGTGTTTTAAATTTTAGTCTACTGCTATAGAATAAGTCACTTACTGTAGTACAATGTTTCTGCTGAATACACCATCTACCCACAGATTTCTCACCTTGTGAACATCCCCCAGACATCAAATTGGGTCTGGAACGCCCCTTACCCCACCAGGTACCAGCAATAGATCTCCAGCACCATCAAGTGACTCAAGTCGTGTCTGCACCCGATGCAAGTGTCATATCCCGTGCAGGCACATTGTCGTTTTCCCTATGTAAGCATGACCACGTTGTAGACTGCCCTCTGCTTTGAGCACGTTACTATACAAACATTTTGTTGCTTTGCACCACACTGTACTTTCACACAGAACTTGCTGTTTTTGCGTTTTGTCCTTTCCTGGGATTTAGTCTGAACACTTTAGACAAGGTCAAACAACAATACCCTTGTTATTCTGTTCTGGTCAGGCCCTAGCACCTAGACAAAACACATATGCAGCTGTTTTTTGATAACATGTACTTTCGTCCTATAGGTATGCACGAATAGGTAACGACACTTGGAGATGGATCTTTCCAGGGAAGAGATCGTGACAGCACCTGAGATGTAGAGCTTTCATCTGTGCATGCTAAGGTACAGGGTCTGCTGCCAACACCCAGAGATCTTCTGATAAATAATCCTTTTGCTTCTGTAGAAGGGGAGGGAGGTTAGACTATCCTGTCTTATACAATTCATTTATTTTAACAACTTGTAAAGCGCACAAATACCCGTAGGTGTCTCGGTGCTATATGCTGGAAGGGAAGGCAAGAGCTGGTGAGAAAAGCCTATTGCTTGAAAAGCCAAGTTTTTATTTGTTTCCTAAATGATAGCAGTGTGGGACTAGCCCTAATCTGAACGGGAAGAGAGTTCCACAATTTGGATGTGGTAACTATGAAGCTTCTGTCACCCCAGTTGGCTTTTTTGGTTCTAGGTACAACCAGAAGTTTGGCATCTGCCGAGCGAAGAGATCTGATGGGCGTGTAAGCCAGAAAGGCTTTCTTCAAGTATTCCGGTCCTGTAGAACAAGTTACTTACCTTCGGTAACGATATATCTGTAAGAAACATTAGTAGTGATAGATTCCTTACCTTAGAATATCCCCAGGCGCCAGTCTGGATCCGGAAAGTTTTCGTCAGCAGTACCCCTGCGCGTTGGGAGGTGGCGTCGTGATCGCCGGGATGACGTCGCGGCAGCTACTTAGACGCCGCCCTCGCGCGCTGTCAGTTCTGTACACGACTTTCCACGCCAGGAACGCAGAGCCATGCAAGATACTGACCACTGGTGCATTGAAACTAGGGCCCTGAAAGGGATGACCTTAACCCAAGAAATCAGTTCGCAGAACGGGGAGGATGGGTGGGGCGGTAAGGAATCTATCACTACTAATGTTTCTTACAGATATATCGTTACCGAAGGTAAGTAACTTGTTCATCTGAAAAACACGTAGTGATAGATTCCTTACCTTAGAATAGATACCCCAGCAATACCAACCCCAGTGGTGGGTCTGCGAACCAAGATCACACCAGAAAGTCACGGAGAACAGAACGGCCAAAGATGCCGTCTCTCCGGACTTGGCTGTCAAGGCAATAATGCTTAGAAAAAGTGTGCAGCGAGGCCCACGTGGCTGCCTGACAGATGTCTTGCAGGGGGACACCACGTCCCAATGCAGTAGTAGCTGCTGTTGCCCTGGTAGAATGGGCGCGCAGCCCCACCGGAGGCTCCTTCTTAGCCAGAGAATAGCAGGCTTTTATACACAAGATGACCCAGCGGGAGATAGTCCTCTTGTGTACAGCCCGGCCTTTCTTGGCGCCTACGTAGCCAACAAAGAGCTGGTCATCCACCCTGAACTGTTGTGTGCGGTTGAGGTAAAATGAGATCGCACGTTTTGGGTCCAGACGGTGGAGCCTCTCTTCCTCTCTGGAAGGGTGCGGAGGCAGAAAGAAAGTGGGCAAGGTGATAGATTGCCCAATATGGAAGGCAGTGACAACCTTTGGCAAGAAGGATGGAAGTGTGCGTAGCACAACCTTGTCCGGATGAACAGATAGAAAAGGAGGTTTACAGGAAAGAGCCTGGAGCTCACTCACGCGCCTAGCGGAGGTGATGGCAACCAGGAAAGCAGTCTTCAAAGTCAAGAGACGAAGAGGACAGTTGTGAAGCGGCTCAAAGGGAGTGCACATCAAATAAGTAAGAACCAGGTTCAAGTCCCACTGTGGCATCACAAACTGAATAGGAGGGAAAAGGTGAGTAATGCCTTTGAGGAATCTGTTCACGACAGGGGACTTGAAAAGAGGGCTGATCAGGTAGCCTGAGAAAAGCCGAAATTGCAGAAAGGTAGCCCTTGATAGTGCCCAGAGCAGAGCCCTGCTGGGCCAAAGAAAGAAGGAACAGTAGGACCTCAGAAAGAGGGGCAGAAAGGGGATCCACAGCCTTTGCTGTGCACCATGCCACAAATTTGTTCCACCTGCAGGCGTATACCGATTTAGTGGAGGGACGCCTGGCTGCCAGAATGACATCACAGACTTCAGGAGGCAAGTCAAATAGAATCAGCTGTCGTCGCTCAATCTCCACCCAAGGAGGTGGAGGCTGGACAGGTTCAGGTGGAGAACCGTCCCCTGCTGCTGCGACAGAAGATCCTCCCGAAGAGGCAGTTGGATCGGGGGATCCACGCTCATACTGAGTAGCTGGGGATACCAAACTCTTTGAGCCCAGTCCGGAGCCACAAGAATAACTTGGGCCCGGTCGCATCTGATTTTCTTCAGCACTCTGGGTAGAAGTGGTATAGGCGGAAAGGCGTACAAGAGACCGCAACTCCACTCGCGACGAAAAGCGTCGCCGAGCGAGTGCCGCCTTGGAAATTCCAACGCGCAGAACTACTGACATTGCGCGTTCTCTTCGGTGGCGAATAGATCTAACCAAGGCTCTCCCCACTGTTGAAAGAGACCTTGCGCCACGTCCGAGTGAAGACGCCATTCGTGATCCATCATGCACCTGCAGCTGAGTTCGTCCGCCCTGGCGTTCAGTGAACCCGCCAGGTGTTGAACCACCAGGGAAATGCCCCGATGTTCCAGCCATGTCCAGAGGCGCAGAGCCTCCTGACATAGGGTCCACGACCCCACCCCGCCCTGTTTGTTGCAGTACCATATGGCGGTGGTGTTGTCGGTGAACACCTGCACCACTCTCCCCTTGAGAGAGGGGAAAAATGCCTCGAGTGCAAGTCGGATCACCCGAAACTCCAGAAGGTTGATATGGAGCTTGGACTCCGCCGGAGACCAGAGGCCTGTGATCTCCGCCTCTCCCATGTGGCCGCCCCATCCCAGGAGGGAAGCGTCCGTCACCACTGTGTGCTCCGGTTGGGGAAGGGAGAGGGATCTGCCGCTGACCCAATGCTGGTTCGTGAGCCACCACTGCAACTGTCTTGCAGTGCCCTCCGAGATCTGGACGTAATCGATGGGAATATGAAAGTAAGCGTCCTGCAAGTCCAACGCTACCAGCCAGTCTTGTGGGTCTAGGCCAGACAAGACCTGAGCAAGTGTGAGCATCTTGAACTTCTCTTTCCGGAGGAAGAGATTGACATCCCTAAGGTCCAAGCTAGGACTCTTTGGAATCAGAAAGTAGTGGGAATAACAACCACAACCTACTTCTGGCATCGGAACGCGCTCTATGGCCCCCTTGGCCAAGAGGGCCGCAACTTCCTGCTGGAGAAGTGCCAAGTGATCCCCGACACGCGGTGGTACTGAGGTGGCATGGCTGATGGGGTAGTCTCGAAGGGGAGGTAGTAGCCCCTTTGGACTATTTGCAAAACCCCCCTGTCCGACGTGATGGTGCGCCAGTGGGGGAGGTAATGGCGAAGCCTGCCACCCACTGGCGTTTGATGGGCCTGAAAGGTGGGACTAGGAAGGTTTGGAGGCAGTGGTGGCAGGGGTGGAGGTGGACTGACCCGGCCGCTGGCCCCCTGAACCGTCACGGCGGTTCCCACGTCCGTGCGTGGACTGTTGCGCCAGCCTGTGGTTCTGTTGCGAACGTGGTGGGTTGGCCCTTCCGCGAGCACAAAAGGAGCGAAAGGCAGAAGGCTGAGGAGGGCGCGTGGCCGAAAGTCCTTAAAGCGCTCCAAAGCACTGTCTGCCTTGTTGCCAAAGAGGCGAATGCCATCGAAGGGCATGTCCATTAAAGTGTTTTGGACATCCCCCGAAAAGCCAGTTGTCCTCAGCCAGGCGTGGCGGCGGAGCGCCACTGTCGTGGAAATCGCCCTGCCTAGCGAGTCGGTGGTGTCAAGGCCACAACGGATTGTGAACTTGACTGCATCTCTCACCTCAGCAACAGCCTGGGTGAGTGCCGTCCGGGCCTCCTCCGGACAGCTAGGCAGCACCTGCACTACCGTATCCCACAAGGAGTGCGAATAACGGCCCAAGAGGCATGCGGTGTTCACCGACCGCAGCCCTAGGCTGGCGGAAGAAAAAAACTTCTTTCCGTACTGTTCCAGCCTCTTGGATTCCCTATCCGGGGGTGCGGAAGGGAATGCGCTTGGGGAAGCAGAGGCTTGGAAAACCAAGCTCTCAGGGGTGGGGTGTTGAGAGAGGAAAAAGGGGTCGCCCGGGGCCGGGCGACGGCGTCGGGCCACGTTCCTGTCCACAGGAGCCCCTGTGCTGGGCTTGGACCAGGAGCCCAGAAGAACGTCAGAAAGTGCTTCATTAAAGGGCAGCAGCGGCTCCGCAGAGGAAACTGCTGGTTGAAGCACTTCTGTCAGGAGGTTAGTCCTGACTGCCACAGTAGGTAGCTGAAGGTGGAGTGCCTCAGCAGCCCTACGCAACACCACAGAAAAACTAGCGCCCTCCTCCGTAGCCACGGTAGGAGGAGACATCATGCCAAGGTCTGGAGAGGTGTCCAGACCACTGGCATCCCCCAGCTCCTCAGCCCAGTCCGGGTCATACTCACATTGAGCTGAGAGAGGGTCTTCAGACCCCTCCCCTTCCTCCTCTTGCTGTTTTACAGGCCGAAAAGGAGGAGGATGGATATAGGGAAACAGATTCCCAAACGGCGTCGGCACCGTAAAATATCCACATATCCACAAAATTAGGTTTGTGCTGGACAAAGGGGGTGCCACAGCACTGGTGCTATTAGATCTATCGGCAGCATTTGACACGGTTGATCATGCTACGCTAATCAATTGTGTCTCAGCCTTAGGCATTGAGCACAAGGCTAAAGCCCTTCTGTCCTCATTTCTATCCAACCGCACCCAGTCAGTTAGTTTGGGCGACTTCACCTCACCAGTCTTTTCACTCCCATGTGGAGTTCCGCAAGGATCGTCGCTAAGTCCGTCATTGTTTAACATCTATGTTACAGACAGCACGAGTAATTAAATCCTTTGGAATGGGTCTCGCATCCTACGCAGATGACACTCAATTGGTGCTCGCTGTGCATAAAGATGGAGATGCAGTTTTGGCCACCTTTCATGATGGTATGTTCGCCATTAGTACCTGGATGTCAAATCACTGTCTCAAATTGAACTCAACCAAGACAGAAGTAATGGTCTTTGGAAATCTTTCCCCAGGATGGTCTCCGGCCTGGTGGCCAGATAATTTGGGATTACCCCCACTCCCTGTTAAAAAAAGCCAGGAACCTGGGTGTCATCTTTGACGATAGATTATCTTTTATACATCATGCTAACGCGGTGGTCTCCTCATCCTTTTATCTGTTAAGAATGATAAAGAAATTGTTACCTTTTGTCCCGGCAAATACTGTAAGAAAGTTAATCGGTGCTCTGGTCATGTCTAAGGTTGACTACTGTAACAGCCTGTTAATGCCCAGGATAGGGTTCTGGGTAGGCTGCAGTTGGTATAGAACGCAGCCGCTAGGATGCTGTCGGCTACCCCCAAGTTCAAGTCCATCTCTAATGTGGTGCGACAGCTCCACTGGCTGCCCATTGGAAGCAGAACGAAATTTAAAGCTCTCTGTATTGCCTACAAAGCAATTCACAAATCTTAAAGAAACACGTAGTGATAGATTCCTTACCTTAGAATATCCCCAGGCGTCAGTCTGGATCCGGAAAGGTTTCGTCAGCAGTACCCCTGCGCGTCGGAAGGTGGCGTTGTAGGTGTCGTGATCGCCGGGATGACGTCGCGGCAGCTACTTTAACGCCGCCCTCACGCGCTGTCAGTTTTCTTTTTCCGCGCCAGCAAGCGCAGATCCGGAGAGAGCGGTACCCCCAGTCATTTTTGACTGAGTTTTTGGAGATTTTTGTCTCAGCTTTTTTGAGTCGATTCGACTTCTGGTGCAGTCAGGGATGCCCGGATTTAAATCTTGCGAGGACTGTCATCGCATGATGTCGGTGACTGACCCGCACCGTGTGTCTCTTCTGCCTGGGGCGCGACCACGACCCCAAGTCGTGCCCAGACTGCCGGGCCATGGCGCCGAAGACTTTGCGGGAGCGGTCCCGAAAGATGCTTGAAGCCCGGCAGTCGGCTCCGCGCCGTCAGAGGTCCCGGTCCAGAGGGAGGTCGAGGGACGGGTCGCGGAGCCGCCCACATCAGATGTCTTCCGAATCTAAGTCTTCGCACTCGGGGTCAGGTAAGGCGAAGCACAAAAAAGTTGAAGAAACGTCCTCGTTCTTCGACTTCTCCTCGGAGGTCGCGCGACTCGGGTGTGGGTGGTGCCACCCCCGCGGCTCCGGCGGAGCCTACGCAGTCGTCGGTGACCTACCCGCCTTTCCCGGGTTCATCGGCGACTCCGGCCCAGGTACAGGAATTCCTGTCCGCTATGGCTCGCCTATTTGGGCCGTCTGGCTCCTCCGGTGCGCCTTCGGGCCCCGCGGGGAGTCCTCGCCCTTTGACGCTGGTGGCTCCGGCGTCGCCTTCGGCGCCGCAGGACTCCCATGCATTCCGTCGTGGATCCCGGTCGACGCCGGTTGACCTAGTCACACCTCCACCGACCCCACCGGCACCACGTTGGACGTTGCCCGGCGCGCCGGACGACGTCGGCCCCGGTTTCAAGCCCTGACGTGGATACGTGGATATTTAAATTGCTTCCCACTCTTTTGAAGAAATATATGCTTATTTAGACCAAGTTAATATATGCATCCCCTTTTATAACCAACTTCGCCATGAAAGGCTAAGACTATTGGAAAGACATTATTGATTTGAAATCAGTATGGGGGCACCAAGTCATGGCAAGTCCAGGGTTCAGAATCTCTATTCCTTGCATGTCTGATAACTACGCAAATAATCTTTCTTAATGACACGGTGTAACAGACAACTTGTCTAGGGTTGGCTAAGATTAAATAATTGAATACTCACATTATTCCATCCTTGGCCCTTTTTGATAATATGCAATCTTATACAAAATTTTACAGTGGCTTGGCAGTTCGGGCTGGACTGTTCCCATGAGGGACAGGGTCAAGACTGATTTGCACTGGGGGTGAATGTTTGCATTGTTCAGCATTCCATCCATCATTTGTTCCTTTTGCATTTGTCGCCCTAGGGGAAGGGTATGCCCAGACGTAGGTCAGGTGCTAACTGCGCCACTGGATTCAAGCTAGCCTGGCTGATGAGGGGTGACGCCCCGAAACCAGTCCCGGGATGCTTGTTTCCGGTCCAGGGAGGACCTGGCTTGGCAGTTCGGGATGGTCTGTTCCCATGAGGGACAGGGTCAAGACTGATTTGCATCTGGCTGGGTCCAAACTGGGGTGGTGTGGTGAGCAAAAGAACAATGGATTAAACCCAGATCTTTGTGACTGGGGGTGGGGTGAATGTTTGCATTTTTTCAGCATTCAGACCATCATTTGTTCCTTTTACTTTGTATCATGGTCAGAACCAACTTCGATCTGTTATGCAATTCGTCTGGACACTGCAAACACTAAAGAATGGGCGCATTCCTTGGCATTACCTAATTTGAAACGCGTTGTTCTTAACATTAAATTTGACACGCAAACAGCAATTAATGGTTATGAAAGATGCTAGTTACATTATGCTACATATAGAAAAACTTGAACAACTTCCCTTAACTGCAGCAGAAACTCATTCTGCGGTATGGTTAATACACAGGGTTATCTCGTTGCCCATCTCAATGTTTCAGTTCATTGTCTGCATGAAACTTCCCAGTAGGTAGATATGAACCCCTTGGGAGCAGCCACATGCACAAGTTACTAACTTGTGTAACGATATATCTGTAAGAGACAGTAGTTAGTGACATATTCCTTACCTTAAAATATCCCCAGGCGTCAGGCTGGATCCGGAAAGTTTTTGCGTAGCAGTACCCCTGAGCGTTGGTAGGCGGCGTCGTGCGGCTCCGCGTCCGGCGTCGTGATCGCCGGGATGACGTCGCGGGCAATACTTAGACGCCGCCCATGCGCGCTGGCGTCAGTTCTGTACACGACTTTCCGTGCCAGAAACGCAGAGCCATGCAAGAAACTGACACTGGTGTCTGAAAACTAGGGCCCTGAAAGGGATGTCCTTAACCCTAGAAATCAGTTCGCAGAACGGGGAGGATGGGTGGGGCGGTAAGGAATCTGTCACTAACTACTGTCTCTTACAGATATATCGTTACACAAATTAGTAACTTGTGCATCTGAAAGAGACACGTTAGTGACAGATTCCTTACCTTATAATAGATACCACAGCAATACCAACCCCAGTGGTGGGTCTACGAACAAAGATCAGACAAGGAAGTCTAGGAGAACAGAACGGCCAAAAAAGCCGTCTCTCCGGACTTGGCTGTCAAGGCAGTAATGCTTGGTAAACGTGTGCAGCGAGGCTCACGTAGCTGCCTGACAAATGTCCTGCAATGGGACACCACGTCCTAAAGCCGTGGTGGCGGCTGTCGCCCTGGTGGAATGGGCACGCAGCCCAACAGGGGGCTCCTTCTTAGCCAAAGAATAACAGGCCTTGATACACAAGATGACCCAGCGGGAGATGGTCCGCTTGTGTACCGCCCGACCTTTTTTGGCACCCACGTAGCCAACAAAGAGCTGGTCGTCCACCCGGAACTGTTGTGTGCGGTTTAGATAAAATGAAATCGCACGTTTTGGGTCCAGACGGTGGAGCCTCTCTTCCTCTCTAGAAGGATGCGGAAAGAAGGTGGGCAAAGTGATGGTCTGCCCGATGTGAAAAGCAGTAACCACCTTTGGCAAGAAGGACGGACGCGTCCTAAGAACAACCTTGTCTGGATGAACAGACAGAAAGGGGGGCTTGCAAGAAAGCCTGGAGCTCACTCACCCGCCGAGCGGAGGTGATAGCCACCAGAAAGGCTGTCTTCAGAGTGAGAAGATGAAGAGGACAGTTATGTAGAGGCTCAAAGGGAGCGCACATTAAAAAGGTAAGAACCAAGTTCAAGTCCCACTGAGGCATCACAAACGGAACAGGAGGGAAGAGGTGTGTAATGCCTTTTAGGAACCTGTTAACAACAGGGGACTTGAAAAGGGAGGGCTGATCAGGAAGCCTGAGGAAGGCCGAAATAGCACAAAGATAGCCCTTGATGGTACCCAGGGCCAGAGAGAGAAGGAACAGAAGAACCTCAGAAAGAGGGGCAGAAAGGGGATCCACAGCCTTTGCTGTGCACCATGCCACAAACTTGTTCCACCAGCAGGCGTATACCACCTTAGTGGAGGGACGCCTGGCTGCCAGAATCACATCACAAACTTCCGGAGGCAAGTCGAAAGGAATCAACTGCCGCCGCTCAATCTCCATGCAAGGAGGTGGAGACTGGACAGGTTCGGGTGGAGGACCGTCCCCTGCTGCTGCGACAGAAGATCCTCCCGAAGAGGCAGACGGATCGGGGGATCGACGCTCATACTGAGTAGCTCGGGATACCAAACTCTTCGAGCCCAGTCCGGAGCCACAAGGATGACTTGGGCCCGGTCGCGCCGAATCTTCTTCAACACTCTGGGCAGAAGTGGTATAGGCGGAAAGGCGTACAATAGACCGCAACTCCACTCGCGACGAAAAGCGTCGCCGAGCGAGTGCCGCCTTGGAAATTCCAACGCGCAGAACTGATGACATTGCGCGTTCTCTTCAGTGGCGAATAGATCTAACCAAGGCTCTCCCCACTGTAGAAAGAGTCCTTGCGCCACCTCCGAGTGAAGACGCCATTCGTGATGCATCATGCACCTGCGGCTGAGTTCGTCCGCCCTGGCGTTCAGAGAACCTGCCAGGTGTTGAGCCACCAGGGACATGCCCCGATGTTCCAGCCATGTCCAGAGACGCAGAGCCTCCTGACATAGGGTCCACGACCCCACCCCGCCCTGTTTGTTGCAGTACCACATGGGGGTGGTGTTGTCGGTGAACACCTGCACCACCTTCCCCTTGACAGAGGGAAGGAATGCCTTCAGTGCAAGTCGGATCGCCCGGAGTTCCAGAAGGTTGATATGGAGCCGGGACTCCGCCGGAGACCAGAGGCCTCTGATCTCCGCCTCTCCCATATGACCGCCCCAAACCAGAAGGGACGCGTCCGTCACAACTGTGTGCTCTGGCTGGGGAAGGGAGAGGGATCTGCCCGTGACCCATTGCCAGTTCGAAAGCCACCACTGCAACTGCCGTGCAGTCCCCTCCGAGATCTGAACGTAATCGGACAGGTTCCCCTGATGCTGCGCCCACTGGAACTTCAGGTCCCACTGCAGAGCCCGCATATGCCATCTGGCATGATCGACCAGCAGGATGCAGGAGGCCATGAGGCCCAGCAGCCTCAGGGTCATCCGTACCAAAACCCAGGATAGAGGCTGAAAGATCGGAATCATAGCCTGAATATCCCCGACTCGCCGTTCGGGAGGATAGGCCCGAAACTGCGTTGTGTCCAGAACTGCTCTGATGAAAAGGAGCTGTGGAGAAGGAATCCGGTGCGACTTCGGCACGTTGATGGAGAACCCCAGCGAGTGCAGGAGTTCAGCCGTAGTCTGGAGGTGGGCGACGACTGCCTGGGACGAGCCCGCCTTCAACAACCAGTCGTCGAGGTAGGGGAAGACTGGAACCCCTGCCCGGCGCAGATGAGCTGCGACCACCGCCATCACTTTTGTGAACACCCGAGGGGCGCTGCTAAGGCCAAAGGGGAGCACGATGAACTGAAAATGCTCGTGGCCTACCGTGAACCGCAGGTAACGCCGGTGGGCCGGCAGGACGGGGATGTGAAAATATGCGTCCTGCAAGTCCAACGCTACCATCCAGTCTCCAGGGTCGAGGGCAGTCAAGACCTGAGCTAGGGTGAGCATCTTGAACTTCTCCTTCCGGAGGAAGGAATTGACGTTCCGGAGGTCGAAGATAGGACGCATGTCCTCCTTGTCCTTTTTGGGCACCAGAAAGTAGTGGGAGTAACAACCACGCCCTACTTCTGTGGTCGGAACGCGCTCGATGGCCCCCTTGGCCAAGAGGGCCGCAACTTCCTGC
Source organism: Calotriton arnoldi (assembly GCA_963921515.1). Classification (NCBI taxonomy): domain Eukaryota; kingdom Metazoa; phylum Chordata; class Amphibia; order Caudata; family Salamandridae; genus Calotriton; species Calotriton arnoldi. Next base: position 605,715 of record CAWUFW010003828.1, read on the forward strand.
TGAAGAAGCACCAAGTGATCCCCCGACATGCGGTGGAATTGAGGTGGCATGGCTGGGGGGGGGGGAAGTCTCGAAGGGGAGGGAGTAGCCCCTTCGGACAATGTCCAAGACCCACCTGTCCGATGTGATGGTACGCCAGTGGGGAAGGTGATGGCGGACCCTGCCCCCCACTGGCGTGCTGTGGACCTGAAAGGATGGACTAGGAGGGCTTGGAGGTCGCGGACGGGGCGGGGGTGGTGGCCTGACCCGCACGCTGGTTACCCGACCCGGCGGGAGCCACGTCCTCGGCCACACGAAGGCGCTTGCTGCGCGGGCCGGTGGCTGGGCAATGGACGTGACTGGGCGCCCCTTCCGTGGCCACGAAAGGAGCAAAAAGCAGACTGCTGCGGAGGGCGCAAGGCGGAGAGGCCCAAGGACTTGGCCGTAGCCCGCGAGTCCTTAAAGCGCTCCAGCGCGCTGTCTGCCTTATTGCCAAAAAGGCGGATACCATCAAAGGGCATGTCCATAAGGGTGTTTTGGACATCGCCCAAGAAACCAGTGGTCCTCAGCCAGGCGTGACGGCGCTGCGCCACTGTCGTCGCAAGCGATCTGCCCAGCGAGTCAGCGGTGTCAAGGCCACATCTGATTGTGAACTTTGCTGCGTCTCTCCCGTCTGCAATAACACGGGTGAGTAGTGTCTGGACCTCCTCAGGACACTTGGGCAGCACTTGCGCCACCGAATCCCACAGAGAGTGGGAATAACGGCCCAAAAGGCAAGCAGTGTTCACAGAACGCAAGCCAGCACTGGAGGAAGAAAACATCTTCTTCCCAAATTGCTCCAGTTTTTTGGATTCCCTGTCCGGCGGAGCCGTAGGGAAGGCGCTCTGGGAGGTAGAGGCTTGGACAACCAAGCTCTCGGGGGTGGGGTGTTGGGAGAGGAACAAGGGGTCGCCCGGGGCCGGGCGATGGCGTCTGGCTACGTTCCTGTCCACAGGAGCCCCTGTGGTGGGCCTGGACCAGGTGCCCAAAAGAACGTCAGAAAGTGCGTCGTTGAACGGCAGCAGTGGCTCCGAAGAGGTAGCCGCCGGCTGAAGCACTTCCGTCAGGAGGTTAGTCCTGACAGCCACTGTAGGGAGCTCGAGGCGCAAGGCCGCGGCCGCCCTACGCAACACCGTTGCATAACTTGCTCCCTCCTCCGTAGCCACGGAAGGAGGAGACAGCATGCCAAGGTCTGGAGAGGTGTCCAGGCCACTGGCATCGCCCAGTTCCTCTGCCTGCCCAGTCCTGATAAGGCTCACACTGAGCTGTGAGAGGGTTCTCCGACCCCTCCCAGTCCTCCTCGTCCTCCAAAACAGGTGAAAAGTATGGAGGGCGGACATGAGGGAAGAAAGGTCCCATCGGCGTCGGAATCAGCGTCGGCCGACGTCGATCCGGCGCAGTGTCCGGTTCCGGGGAGAACCTGGGGACGGCGTCGTCCGAGACGTCGGACGGCGCCGAGAATGGTACCGGAGTGGTCGGCGCCGGTGGAGGTGTGGTTAGGTCAACCAGCGTCGACCGGGATCCAGGCCTGGATCCGAGGGGATCCTGCGGCGCCGGGGCCGGAGCCGCCGGATACACCGGGGCCGGAGCCGCCGGTGGTGCCGAGGGAGGATCCCCACTGGGGCCCGAAGGCGCACCGGGGTAACCCTGAGGCCCGAAGATGCGAGCCATGGCCGACAAGAAATTTTGGATGTCGGCCGGAGTCGGCGTCGGACCCGGAACAGGCGGGTAGTCTGGCGTCGGCTGCGCGGGTACCCCCGGAGCCGTGGGGGGGGGTGTACCAACAGGACCCTCGGCCGAGTCGTGAGACCGGCGAGGGGAGGTCTTGGAGCGACGCTTCTTCGACCTCTTGTGCTTCGCCTTACCTGAGGACGAAGACTTGGACCCCGACGAATGACGATGGCTCCGCGACCGGCCCCTCGACCTCTCCCGGGACCTCGAGCGGCGTGGAGCCGAGTGCCAGGCCTCGAGAAGCTTTCGAGACCGCTCTCACATAGCCTTCGGGGCGAGGGACCGACACTCGGGGCACGACGTGGGGTCGTGGCCGCGCCCCAGGCAGAAGAGACACTCACGGTGCGGATCCGTAATCGACATCATGCGATTACAGACCTCGCATGGCTTGAAGCCGGGCATCCCTACTGACACCGTTGGAGTGAAACGCCTCGAAAACTGGGACAAAGTCTCAAAAAAGATTCAGTCAAAAAATGACTGGGGCACTGCTCAATCCGGATCTGCGCTTTCTGGCGCGGAAAAAGAAATAACTGACGCCAGCGCGCATTGGCGGCGTCTAAGTATTGCCCGCGACGTCATCCCGGCGATCACGACGCCGGACGCGGAGCTGCATGACGCCGCCTACCGACGCGCAGGGGTACTGCTACGCAAAAACTTTCCAGATCCAGCCCGACGCCTGGGGATATTCTAAGGTAAGGAATCTGTCACTAACGTGTCTCTTTCAGATACAGGAGTTATAGTCCCCGCCATTTACATATCATTGTCAGCGAGCTGAGAGAGAGTTTCTTAAAGGGGAAGGGCGCAACTCCACTGCCGGTCATTACCATGTGTGTCAACAAGTAAAAATTCACGGCGCCTGTAATGTTTCTGACTCAAATCTGGTTTGTTTTTTTAAAGGAACTCCTGTTCCTGCAATTATTCCCACCCACGCTGCTTTTGAACAGCAGTTATCTCGTACTTAATAATCATGACTGTTGCGATCTGCGGGCGGCAATCCTGTATGTGGTGTCTGTTTCCCAGTTAGTTACTTGTTGCAGCAAAGTCCTGTTCCCCCACCATCCCCACACGTGGGAGTGTAGATAGTTCGTTGTGGCCTTCCATTCCAACTCTGAAAACAGATTTCAATAAGCCAAGCTGACTCAAAGCGTTATTGTTTTAACAAGAAGTGGCTCACTTCTCGCGAGACCTTCGAATTGCAGGTGGAGAACATCTGGTGAAATAGTCATTGTTAAACACTAATCTCCCCCTACATTTTGGAGAATTGATACATCAAATATTTAATGCGTCTGATACTACAGGCCAAGCATGCTTTTTTTAAACTTGTGGGCTCCAGTCTTGTGACAACATTTCAGACTATTTTTGGAGTAATCCCAGCCTTTATACATTCAATTTTTTCCAACATATTCGGTGGGTTCCCGCTGCTGCTTAAATGCAGCATCAACGTGCTGTTCCTTCTATTCCGCAATGGCTGCTCAGTTTGTGGTCCTGCCCAGACAGGCATCGATACAACTATACCGTGAGCGAATGCTACAACTTTTTGGAGTGGTTCCTTTAGACGCTCTGGATGCAGATTTTTGTCTATCCTTCCGCTATGCTTATTTCACCTGTGTGCAACCTGTGTTTCATTGCATCCAGTGAACCCCTTTCAAGGGGCACTGGACATCTGCCTGGCTACACCACCAAGCTGCCCTGGATTTTGAACTGTTGATGGGTCCCTTAGTGACCCATAAACAGGAATGTTCCTAGGGTATGCGGCTTGTGTAAAGCCTGTCTTTATGGCCGGAGCGGATTCCTGTGCAACTGCGCAGCGTCTTCTGGATCTCAGTTTCATCAAAATCACCACAGGTTGCCCTTTTCTGGTGTTGACTACTGGATACGAGGAGCACATCTGTTCCTTTGACCTGCTCAACTGGATGGCTGACATTTCTAATATGGCAGGATCAGATTTCTTACTGGAGTCATTGTCCTTTCACCCGGCATCCTACATCCTGGGTCCCGGCGATACGCTGTAATTGGATACATTTTTCACTAAAAATAATTTTTTCCAATTTAGCCGTAGTCCCTAGTAATTGACATTGACGAACTGTTTAAAACGCTTTGGCTCGGCTTATCACCTGAAATCGGTCTTAATTTTGGTGCTATCATCCTGACCAAGGGGAGGGTGTCATATGCCCCATGCAGGCCCATTGTCGTTTTTACTTTGTTAGCATGAGCATGTTGCAGACTGCCCTCTGCTTCGCACATGTTACTATACAAACATACTTTGCTTTGTGCCACACAGTACTTTCACACAGAACCTACTGTTTTTGCGTTCTGTTCTTTCCTGGGATTTCGTCTGAACACTGTAGACAAGGCCAAACAACAATGCCCCTTGTTGTTCTGTTCTGGTCAGGCCCTAGCACCTAGACAAAACACCCATATGCAGCTGTTTGAGAACAAGGACTTTTGTCAAATAGGTATGCACGAACAGGTAACACTTTGGGAGGGATCTTTCCAGGGAAGAGATAGTGACATCACCAGAGATGTAGAACTTTCATCTGTGCATGCTAAAATACAGGGTCTGCTGCCAACACCCAAAGATCTTCTGAAATATAATCATTTTGCTTCAGTAGAAGGGGAGGAGGCTAGGCTCACCTGTCTTATACAATGACAGCTCCTTTTATGATTTATGGACAACTTACTATGCTGACCGTATTTGCGTTGGGCATTTTCTTACTTATTGTGGCACATATACTGCATATTAGAGCACGATTGTTAAAATAAACATTTTAAACTTCTCGTATCCCTGTCAGATCCTATTGTGGACTAGTACGGGTGTGAGCGCGAAAGGGTGTGTCCTGCAACCGTTATTCCCGAGAGGTTTCGGGAGTGTTGTGTTCTGAGGTGTCTAATCACTTGTGCTTCGGTGAATGAGTAGGAGGGCATGTGAGACACTATAGCTAGTCGGACCCGGGCTCATGGGTACCGGGTGGTAAGATGACTCAGTCCCTGCCTACTAAGGTTTTGTGATCCAAAGCATAGTTCTGACACTCCACAGAATCCCAAAAACACACAAAATATCTGAGTCTCATGCTTGAAAAGGATTTAAAAAATCTGACTCTCAGAAGGCAACAAAGTTAGACAGTGGCCTATGTAAACAGATTATATTGCAGCCAAGATGATTTCTGCCACTTCCACTGGTAAGGATTACCCTGTAAGCATCTGTTCTTGGCATGCAGAGCTGTAGATTCACATGCTTTGCATACTCCTGCCATCTAGTGTTGGGTCCAGATGTTTGCAAGCTGTTTTTCTTCTAAGAAGTCTTTTCCAGTCACGAGGCAAAGTGACTCCTCCTTTCAGTGATAGTGCACATGGGCATCAACTCCATTGTTAGATTGTTTTCCCACAAAAGGGTGAGAATGGAGTATGTAAGTGTAGTATAGAGATGTCCATGCGTATATAATGTGAATAATGAACAAGTTACTTACCTTCGGTAACAATAGATCTGTAAGAAACATAGGTTAGTTATAGATTCCTTACCTTAGAATTACCCCCAGGCGTCAGACTGGATCCGGAAAGTTTTTTTGTCAGCAGTACCTCTGCACGTCAGAAGGTGGTGTCGGTCGACTCCGCGTTCGTCGTTGTGGTCGCCGGGATGACATCGCGGTAGCTACATAGACGCCGCCCTAGCGCACCGTCAGTTCTGTACACTACTTTCCACACCAGAAGCGCAGAGCCATGCAAGACACTGACCACTGGTGCACAAAACTAGGGCCCTGAAAGGAAGACCTTAACCCTAGAAGTCAGTTCGCAGAATGGGTAGGATGGGTGGGGTGGTAAGGAATCTATAACTAACCTATGCCTATGTTTCTTACAGATATATCGTTACCGAAGGTAAGTAACTTGTTCATCTGAAAGAAACAGTTAGTTATAGATTCCTTACCTTAGAATAGATACCCCAGCAATACCAACCCCAGAGGTGGGTCTGCGAACCAAGGTCACACCAGAAAGTCCTGGAGAACAGAACGGCCAAAGAAGCCGTCTCTCCGGATTTGGCTGACTAGGCAGAAGTGTTTGGTGAACGTGTGCAGCGATGCCCACATAGCTGCCTGACAGATGTCATTTAGGGGGACTCCTCGTCCCAACGCAGTAGTAGCTGCAGTCGCCCTGGTGGAATGGGCGCGCAGCCCCACTGGAGGCTCCTTCTTTGCCAAAAAGTAGCAGGCTTTGATGCAAAGAACGACCCACCTGGAGATGGTTCATTTGCGTGCGGCCCGACCTTTCTTAGCGCCCACGTAACTAACAAAGAGCTGGTCGTCCACCCCGAATTGTTTGGTGCGATCCAAATAGAAGGAAAGCGCACGTTTTGGATCCACACGGTGGAGCCTCTCTTCCTCTTTTGAAGGATGCGGAGGCTGAAAGAAGGTGGGCAAAGTGATGGTTTGGCCAATGTGGAAAGAAGTAAACACCTTGGAAAGAAAGGAAGGTCTAGTTCTCAGGACGACCTTGTCCGGATGGACAGCCAGAAAGGGAGGCTTATAAGAAAGAGCTTGCAGCTCACTCACCCTGCGTGCAGAGGTGATGGCCACCAGAAAGGCAGTTTTCAAAGTGAGAAGTCTGCGAGGACAGTTATGTAGCGGCTCAAAGGAAGCGCACACGAGATGGGTAAGAACCAAGTTCAAGTCCCACTGAGGCATTACGAAGGGGACAGGAGGAAAAAGATGAGTAATGCCCTTAAGGAATCTATTTACAACAGGGGACTTGAAAAGAGAGGGCTGATCAGGAAGCCTAAGGAAGGCTGAAATGGCCGAGAGGTAGCCCTTTAGAGTGCCCAGAGCAGAGCCCTGCTGGGCCAAAGAAAGGAGGAACAAGAGAACGTCAGAAAGGCGGGCAGAAAGGAGATCCACAGCCTTTGCTGTGCACCATGCCACAAATTTGCTCCATCTGCAGGCGTATACGGTCTTAGTGGAGGGACGCCTGGCTGCCAAAATAACATCGCAGACTTCGGGAGGCAGGTCAAACAACGTCAACTGCCGCCGCTCAATCTCCAGGCAAGGAGGTGGAGGCTGGAAAGGTTCAGGTGGAGGACCGTCCCCTGCTGCTGCGACAGAGATCCTCCCGAAGAGGCAGTCTGATCGGAGGATCGATGGCCATGTTGAGCAGCTCGGGATACCAGACTCTTCGTGCCCAATCCGGAGCCACCAGAATGACTTGGGCCCGGTCGCGCTTGATCTTCAGCACTCTGGGCAGAAGTGGTATAGGCGGAAAGGCGTATAGAAGAACGCAACTCCACTCGAAATGAAAAGCGTCGCCTAGCGAGTGACGCCTTGGAAATTCCAACGCGCAGAATTGCTGACATTGCATGTTCTCTTCGGTGGCGAATAGATCTAACCAAGGCTCTCTCCACTGCTGAAAGAGACCTTGCACCACCTCCGAGTGAAGACGCCATTCGTGATCCATCATGCACCTGCGGCTGAGTTCATCCGCCCTGGCGTTCAGTGAACGTGCCAGGTGTTGAACCACCAGGGATATGCCCTGATGTTCCAGCCATGTCCAGAGGCGGAGGGCCTCTTGACATAGGGTCCACGACCCCACCCTGCCCTGTTTGTTGCAATACCACATGGCAGTGGTGTTGACCTTGAACACCTGCACTACTCTTCCTCGGACAGAGGGAAGGAATGCTTTGAGTGCAAGACTGATCACCCGAAGCTCCAGAAGGTTGATGTGGAGCCCGGACTCCGCCGGAGACCAGAGGGCTCTGATCTCCTCCTCTCCCATGTGGCCGCCCCATCCCAGAAGGGATGCGTCTGTCACCACTGTGTGTTCTGGTTGGGGAAGGGAGAGGGATCTGCCGTTGATCCAATCCTGGTTCGTTAGCCACCACTGCAATTGTCATGCAGTGCCCTCCGAGATCTCGATGCAATAGGACAGATTTCCATGTGCCACCTGGCATGATCTACCAGCAGGATGCAAGAGGCCATCAGACCCAGCAGCCTGAGGGTCATCCTGACCAAAACCTGGGATAGAGGCTGAAAGATTGGAATCATAGCCCGAATATCCCGGACTCGATGTTCGGGAGGATAAACCCAAAACTGCGTAGTGTCCACAACCGCTCCGATGAAGAGGAGCTTCTGAGAGGGAGTCAGGTGTGACTTCGGCAGGTTGATGGAGAACCCCAGCGAATGCAGGAGGTCGGCCATAGTCTGGAGGTGGGAGACGACAGCCTGGGGCAAGCCCGCCTTCAACAGCCAGTCGTCGAGATAGGGGAAGACTGGAACCCCTGATCTGCGCAGATGAGCTGCGACCACCACCATCACTTTCGTGAACACCCGAGTGGTAAGGCCAAAGGGGAGCACAGTAAACTGAAAGTGCTAGTGGCCCACCGTGAACCGCAGGTAACGCCGGTGGGCCGCCAGGACGGGGATGTGAAAATAAGCGTCCTGCAAGTCCAACGCTACCATCCAGTCTCCAGGGTCGAGGGCAGACCAGACCAGACCTGAGCGAGCGTCAACATTTTGAACTTCTCCTTCCGGAGGATGCAGTTGACGTTCCTGAGATCCAAGATAGGACGCAGGCCTTTGTCCTTCTTGGGCACCAGAAAGTAGTGGGAATAGCAACCACGACCTACTTCTGGGACAGGAACGCGCTCAATGGCTCCCTTGGCCAAGAGTGCCAAAACTTCCTGTTGGAGAAGGGCCAGGTGATCCTCCGACATGCAATGGTACTGAGGTGGCATGGATGGAGGGGTAGCCGTAAAGGGGAGGGAGTAGCCCCTTCGGACTATTTGCAAAACCCAACTGTCAGACGTGATGGTGCGCCAGAGGAAGAGGTGATGGCGGATCCTGCCGCCCACTGCCGTTTGGTGGCCCTGAAAAGTCGGACTAGGAGGGTTTGGAGGCTGCTGCAGAGGGGGCTGTGGTGGACTGGCTCGCCCCGCTGGACCCCAGAAACGGCAGTGATTCCCTCATGTCCCCGGCCGCGCTGGGGCTGAACAGCTTGCGCCGGCCTGTGGCTCTGGGCGGGACGTAGCGGGGCACTCCTTCCGTAGCCACAAAAGGGGCGAAAGGCAGACTGCGCAGGGCAGGTGGTGGAGAGGCCCAAGGACCTGGCCTTAGCCCGAGAGTCCTTGAAGCACTCTAGCGCTTTGTCTGCCTTGTCACCGAAAAGGCGACGACCATCAAAGGGCATGTCCATAAGGGTGGATTGGACATCCCCGGAGAAACCAGTTGAACGCAACCAGGTGTAGCGTCGAAGGGCTACTGACGTGGAAATCGTCCTGCCAAGTGCGTCGGCGGTATCCAGCTCACAGCGGATGGTAAACTTTGCTGCGTCTCTCCCCTCGGCAACTGCACGGGAGAGCACGGCCCAGGCCTCCTCCGGGCACTGGGGCAGCACCTGCGCCACCGTATCCCACACAGAGTGGGTGTAATGGCCCAACAGACATGCGGTGTTTACCGACCGCAGTCCCAAGCTGGCGGAAGAAAACATTTTCTTCCCAAGGTGCTCCAGCTTTTTGGATTACCTATCCGGTGGTGCGGTAGGGAATGCGCCTTTAGAAGTGGAGGCTTGGACCACCAAGCTCTCAGGGGTGGGGTGTTGGGAGAGGAAAGTGGGGTCACCCAGGCGCGGGCGTCGGGCAATCATCCTGTCCACAGGAGCCCCTGTGTTGGGACTGGACCACGTGCCCAAAAGGATGTCCGTGAGGGCTTCATTAAACGACAGCAGGGGCTCCGAAGAGCTCGCTGCCGGTTGAAGCACCTCTGTCAGGAGGTTAGTCCTGACTGCCACCGTAGGTAGCTCGAGGTGGAGAGCCTCGGCCGCCCTATGCAACACCACTGTTTATGACGCTCCCTCCTCCGTAGCCACGGAAGGAGGGGACAGCATGCCAAGGTCTGGTGAGGTATCCAGACCACCTGCTTCCCCCAGTTCCTCTCTCCGGTCCTGTTCATACACCAACTGGTCGGTTAAAGGGTCCCCAGACCCCTCCCAGTCCTCCTCACCCTCCTCTGGCTGCCAATCTGGTCTCAAAGAGCCAGGGCAGAACAGGGGCACAAAAGTACCCATCGGCGTCTGATCCGGCGTCGGTCGTCGCCGATCCGACTCAGTGCCTACCTCGAGGTGGAGGCTTGAGTCGACGTCGGCTGGGGACACAACCGACGCCGGACGTGGTGCCGATGGAATCGGCGCTGGGGGAGGCGTAACAAGGTCGACCTGCGCTGATCCGATCCAGGCCTGGATCCAAGGGGACCCTGCGGCGCCGAGGCCAAAGCCGCCGACAGCCCAGGGCCCCCAGCCAAAACTGCAGGGCCCGAAGGCGCGCCGGCGGGGTCGGGCTGCCCAAAGATGGCATGCATCGCTTCGTAGTACTGACAAAGCTGGGCAGGGGTCGCTGCCGGTCAAGGGAAGGGGGGACAATGCTTCTTCGACTTCTTTTTGTGCTTCGACTTACCTGACCCAGAGTGCGAAGACTTAGAGGAAGAATGGTGTTGGGTCAGTGACCGGTCCCTCGACCTCCTACGCGACCGGGACCTCGAGCGATGCGGAGCCGACTGCCGGGCCTCGAGTAGCTTTCGGGACCGCTCCCGCAAATACTCCGGGGCCATGGTCCGGCAGTCGGAGCACGACTTGGGGTCGTGTTCGCGCTCCAGGCAGTCGAGGCACACGCGGTGCGGATCAGTCACCGACATCAGTCGGTTACAGGACCCGCAAGCCTTAAAGCCGGGCATCCCTCGTGCACCAGGAGTCGATGGACTCAAAAAACAATGAAGTCGACAAAAGTCCAGTCAAAAAATGACTAAGGGTACCGCTCTCTCCGGATCTGCGCTTGCTAGCGGGGAAAAAGAAGGAACTGACATCAGCAGGCGAGGGCGGCGTCTATGTAGCTACCGCGACGTCATCCCGGCGACCACGACGCCGACGAACGCGGAGTCGATCGACGCCACCTTCCGACACGCAGGGGTACTGCTGACGAAAAAAACTTTCCGGATCCAGTCTGACGCCTAGGGGTAATTCTAAGGTAAGGAATCTATAACTAACTGTTTCCTTCAGATAAGAACTGCAACAACCATAGGTGTCCGGGGAGGAGGGAGGGCGCATGTGAATCTACAGTGGCACATGCCAAGAACAAATGCTTACAGGGTAACAATCTGTTCGAGGAATGTGTGCTGTAGATGCACATGCTTTGCATAGACTGTATAGCAGTACCCTCCAAAAGCAGTGGCTAACCAATGGGTGTTGCAGTTGTCCAACATTAGCCTGTTGATGTGCTAACACATCCACACAATATTTTGTAAATGTGTGTGGTGTAGACCATGTAGCTGCCTTACATACGTCAGCTATGGGTATGTTGCCTAAAAAGGCCATAGATGCTCCTATTTTGCAAGTAGAATGTGCTTTAGGCGGTACTGTTAAAGTTTTTAGCTTTAACATAGTAAGTTTGAATACATTTGACAATCCATCTCGAAATGTCGGATTTTGAGATAGGTTTTCCTTTATGAGGTGCAGCAAAAGCAACAAAAAATGGTTTTATTTTGCAAAAATCTTTCGTCTTATCAATGTAGTATAATAATGCTCTTTTTACATCCAAGGTGTGTAGAGCTCTTTCTGCTACTAAATCAGGTTGAGGAAAGAACAAAGGTAACAACTGATTGGTTAATATGAAAAGCAAAGACAACGTTTGGAAGAAATTTTGGATTTGTACGAAGAACTATTCTATCTTTATGAAGTTGAAAGAAGGGTTCTTTAAAGGTTGCCTGTAACTCATTAATACGTCTTAGTGAAGTGATCGCTATTAAGAAGGCAACTTTTCATGAAAGAAATTCTAATGAACAATTGTGTAATGGTTCAAAAGGTGGGCCCATAAGTCTTGTAAGAACAATGTTAAGGTTCCAGACAGGTGCAGGTGGTACCCTGGGTGGTATTATTCTTTTATGGCTTTCCATAAAGGCTTTGATCACAGGCACTTTGAACAAAGATAAATGCTGCCTGTTCTGAAGATATGCAGCTACTGCTGCAAGGTGTAGTCGAATAGATGTGTAGGCTAAACTTGGGCGTTGTAGATGCAAAAGATAACAAATAATATTTTGAATGGATGCATCTAGCGGATCAATTGAATTATTAGTTCAATATATGATAAATCTTTTCCACTTTGCTGCATAACATGCTCTAGTGGTAGGTCTAATTGCTTCTTTAAGAGTTGTCATACAATCTGGTGGTAGGTTTAGATAACTAAACTGACTTCAGGAGCCAAATCACAAGGTTGAGGTCTTTGGGATTTGGATGTCTGATTTCTCCACGGTTCGGTGTGAGAAAATTTGGCGTTATGTGAAGCTTCTGATGTAGAACCACTGACAATTCTAACAGTGTTGTGAACCATGGCTGATGAGACCATGTGGGAGCTACAAGAATCAGTGTGAGAGATGTCTGCCTGTGTTTCCGAACCAGAAATAGGAGAGGGAGCGGCAGAAAAGCGTGAGCAAATATCCCTGACCAGTTCATCCATAGGGCATTGCCTTTGGATAGAGGGTGTGGGAACCTGGAGGCAAAGTCTGGGCATTTTGAGTTCTGCGCCGTGGCAAAGAGGTCTATTTGTGGAAATCCCCATTTTTTAAAGTAAGGAAGGAGAACTTGTGGGTGAAGTTCCCATTTGTGTATTTGTGGTTTTTTTCTGCTGAGATCTGCAAAGATGTTGTCTGTGCCTGGAAGGTGCTCTGCTAGTAGATGGATTTTGGGATGAATTGCCCAATGGCAAATGATCTGAGAGAGGCGTGGCAGTTGTAGAGAGCGTCCCCCCCCCCGTTTTTGTATATAGTACATTGTCATGTTGTCCGTCCAGATTAAGACAACTTTGTTTACCAGGTGAGGTAGAAATGCTTTCAACTGTAGTTGAACTGCTTGCAGCGTTAGGTAGTTGATGTGACAGTGGTGTTGTTTTGGGTTCCAAAGACCCTGAACTGTTAAGTGTTGTAAATGTGCCCCCCACCCTGTGAGAGGAGTCTGTTGTGAGCACGACTTATGGAATAGGGTCAATGAACAGCCACCCTTTTGACAAATTTTGTGTGTTCCACCACTGCAGAGAGCGATGAGTGCAGCTGTCTACCAACACTAGATCTGTCAGATGACCCTGTGATTGATTTAACTGATGTGCTAAGCATTCTTGTAGAGGGCGCATATTTAGTCGTGCATGAGGCACTATCGCAATGCAGGATGCCATCATCCCTAGTAACTGCATGAATGTTCTGGCTGAGAAATACCGGTTGACTTGAAACTTTTGTAACATTGTCTGTAAATTCTGAACCCTGGCTGCATTGGGATACGCTAGAGCTATGTGAGTGTTTAGGATGGCTCCTAGATATGTTCGTGTTTGATTGGGTTGAAGATGGGATTTTTGTATATGGACTATGAATCCTAACTGATGTAGAAGGTTTAAGCTAATTTGAGTGTGATGCACACTGTTGAGATCGGAGTTGGCTTTTATGAGCCAAATGTCTAAGTATGAGAATACATGTATTTGTTGTCGTCTCAGATGTGCCGCAACTACAACTAGGCACTTGGTGCAGTTATTCCAAACGGAAGCACTTTGAACGGATAGTGATTTTTTCCCCATCACAAATCTGAGGTATTTGCAATGTGCTGGGTGGATGGGTATATGAAAGTATGCGTCCTTTAAGTCTAGCGTTGGCATAATGTCGCCTTTCTGCAAAAGTGGCATTACTTGTTGTAGAGTGACCACGTGTAAGTGTTCTGATAATATGTATAGTTTTAGAGGTCTGAGATCCAATACTGGTCTTAATGAACCGTCTTTTTGGGGAATTAGGAAGTATAGTGCATATACTCCTGTTCCTTGTTGTTGTAATGGGAAGAGTTCTATAGCTCCTTTTGTTAGAAGAGCTTGTACTTCTTGTTTGAGTGTATATTTTTGTTCCAAAGACAGTTTGTGAATACGAGGGGGGGGGGGGTTTTGGGAGGGTTGCTTGTGAGTTCCAGGCAGTAACCATGTTGGATAATATCCAGTACCCCTTTCTCGGTTATTGACTGACAAATGCGTAGAAACTGATGTAATGTTCCCCCTACAGGTGATGAATGTTTGGGGAGTTTGATATCAAGTCACTAATTGTTAGTAGGGGGGGGGGTACGTGGTGGTGTACCTCTACCTCTTCCTTTGAAGTTACCTCTACATCCACCTCTATAGAATCCTCTAGAGGAGGAGGACTGTGCCTGTGTTTATATGAAGATGGAGGCATCTGTGGTGTTCTTTTTGAAGCCCCCTCTGTAGAAGGAGCAATGAAAGGAACCTCTATTTGATGGAGACTGAAGGGCACCCACTGATTTTGCCACTTGTGTCCTTCTGAGGCCCAAAAAGGTGTTTTGTCAAATGGTGCATTAAGTACAGTTTGTTGAACCTTTGGTTTGAAACCAGAAATTCGGAGACATGCATGCCTTCGTAGTAGAATGCGGGTATTGAGTCCTCTAGTTGTATTATCTGCAGCATCTAAAGCACATCTAATGGATGAATTGGAAATAAGCTTTCCTTCTTGCACTATTTCTTGACCTTTTTTCCTATGTTCTTCTGGAAGATACTGTAATAATTCTTCCATCTCATCCCAACGTGTCCCATCATACCTAGCCAACAACCCTCGAGTATTAGCTATTCACCAATGATTGGCTGATTGAGCAGCTACTCTCATTCCAGAATCATCTATTAATTTTGATTCTGTATCAGGAGGTGGTGCTTCTCCTGAGCTTTGTGAATTTGCTCTTTTACGTGTGTTTGAAAGCACTAAGGAATCCAAAAGCAATTGACCCTTAGTAAAGACAGGGTCAGATGGAAGGGCTTTATTTTTTTTTTAATCGACTCTGGGTGTTAGAACCCATGATCTAACAGGATCCTTAAAAATTTCGTCTGCATGCCTCATCATACCCTTTAACATCGGCAAAGACTGAGACATCTGTGTGTATTTCCTAAAGTTTCAAAAAGGAAATAATCTTCCAGGTCTTCTTTATGTAAAGTGACCCCATGATAAGTGGCTGCTCTAGCAATTAACTCTGGATATGTATTATCATCAGGAGGGGAAGGTTTGGCTGGATATAGATCAGGATCTGTGTGTCCCGGTGGATCTATGTTATAGTCATCCAATGGGTCAGGTATCTGATCATCATGGTCCTCATTATCAGCTATATCTGGATCTATATCAGGAGACCCTGGAGGTGTATTATGTAACGGGTCTGATGCTGGTATGACAGGTGCTAGTGGAGTGGTTGGAGAAAAGTTTAAAGGACTAGTAGCTATGTCCTCTTTCTTCTTCAGAGGTATTCTATAATCAGTGTCTATTTTCCTTTTGGGAGGTGGTATCAATGGCGCAGTGGTAATGTGTCCAGCTTGAGGGTTAATATGGATTGTCTTCTGTTTGGGATCCAGCTTGTGCTGCCTTTTCTCCAAAATCCGCTCTGGTGGCTTCACAGGAGCATCTTTGTCTTTCGGTGCCGAGCTGGATTTGTCTTTTTGATCTTTCAAAGCCAAATGCGTTGGAATCTAGGAAGTGTCATCTCAGTTCTAACAAACCGGAAGGCTTGATTTTCTGTTTCGGTGCTGAGCCAGGAGGTGAGGCGTCTGAATCAGAGTCTCAGTGCCTACCGTTACCTGTTGGCAGTGGTGGCCCAATAGCCTTTGGCTTGGTCAGAGTGAGTTTGGTGGGCAAAGAGGCTTTCTAACTCACAGCACCCTGTCCAAATGGAACGTCGTGGGACTCTAGCTCGATCTCCAACTCTGAATCGGAGTCCTGGACAGAAAAAGCCTCTTACTCTTCTGCCGCCGACGCCTCCATCTCTTCTTGTTCGGCATCTTTGCCAAAGATATTGGGAGTTTCTTCAATAGTCTGTCGCTGCATGTCCCTGCGTCGAGCACGATGGTCTCGAAGAGTCTTTTTCTAACTGAATGACTGACACGCGTCGCAGTCATCTTCTTAATGTTCCAGAGTGAGACAAAGGTTACAGACCTTATAAAGATCAGTGCGTGGGTATTTGGAATGGCATCCAGGACAAAATTGGAATGGCATCCATTCCATCAGCAGAAGACTCGATGCAAGATCTTCGAGTGGAAACAGGAGAGTAGCTAGGCCCGAAAGCCACGGTTAGATTTTTCTGTGGAGAATGAAGGTTTTCAGAAGTTCTTCGACATGCAGAAGATAGTAACGCGATCAAAACAATACAGACGAGGGTAGAGTGAATTGCGAACCGAAGGGATCCTGATTGACTGTTTCGAATCGGAGCGCAGCAAGACTCGTCCGAGCCCGAAGGCAGAAAAAAACAATCTAACAATGGAGTCGATGCCCATGCGCACTATCACCGAAAGGAGGAGTCACTTTGCTTTGTGACTGGAAAAGACTTCTTCGAAGAAAAACAACTTGCAAACATCCGGACCCAACACTAGAAGGCAGGAGTATGCAAAGCATGTACATCTACAGCACGCATGCCTCAAACACAGGTTTCTAGCTGGCACCACTCAGTCGCCAAAAAAATGGGTGGAAGACCCAACCACCCTGCAAGGCCAAGCAGATCCACTCTTTGCAGAAGTGAAAGAGGAGACCCAAAGCTGAGTTTCAACAGATCCTTGTACCAAAACCTCCTCCCCACAACCTGGCACTATCAGGATCAGTTGTGCTTGGTCCTACCATACCTTCTGCAGGACTCTCAACAGAAGTGGGATTGGCAGGAATCCCTAAAGAATATCACAACTAACTGAATCCAAAGGCATCTTCCAGTGAACCATTCACGAGAAGCATATGGCACAAAACCGAAGATATTTCCAGCACCAGGCCATGGAGAAGAGATACACTCATGGGCATCCCATTCAGCTAAAGATCAATTAATCACCTCAGAATGTAGTGCATACTCCTTGGCCACCACTTGGAAGGTTACCTACTTTATGGCTAGGTAATACAAGGACAAGGCTTCCCAACACAAGTTCCCAAAATCTACACCATTCGGCCTATTGACATAGTGGACAATGGTGGTTTTATCTGAAAGGATTTGGATGGTGCTCTCTAAGAAGGGAGAATGGCCTCCATAGCAATGTAAACTGCCCACAACTACAGGACATTTATGCGCAGCAGTTGCTCTGACAAGGACCAAAGCTTTGCCAAGTTTTTCACTAATATAAGCACCCCAAATGAATGAGGCTGTGTCCATTACTACGGCTGCCGGTGCCTGTAGAGGATTGAAGAGATGAACCACTGGGAGATTGAAGGAGTGCATCTACCAATGGAGGTGCATTAGAACAGAGTGAATATCTGCACCCGAGACAAGAGACTACCACTGATGCTGGAGCCACTGTCTTCTTGTGCACCACTGAAGGACCTTTGTATGCCATCTGGCTTGCAGCACCAATATTATATAGGAGGCCCTCAGACATAGGACATGCAGAATGAAAATAGGTGTTAAAACCACTCAGTCATACCCTGGATGACTTAAATTCTCCTAGGAGGATGAAAAGCTTTCACAGAGGCTGTGCATAACACTTCTATAAAGGTCAAACTCCGAGTGGGGGCAAGGTGAGACTTCGGTGTGTTAAAGGTTAGTTCGAAGTCTTGTAGGAGAGCCAGAGCGCTGAAGATGTTGCATGGCTGGCACTGCCTTAACAGCAGTTCGTCCAAATTCAGAAATACATGGATGCCTGGCTGCATGGGAGAAACAGTCACCACAGCAAACACTTTGGTTAACACTCATTAAGCAGCCAGACAAAATTGTAGAACTACAAACTAAATTTTATCCCTAAGTAAACAGAAGATAAGATGTGTGAGTGGAGAGTATCAGAAAAAACAGGGAGATTCATGGAACCCCCAAACAATTTCCCACTTGTGGAAAAGAGTGGCAGTCCTTATTGTAGCCCCACAGGCTACTGGTCAGCACAATAGCAAGGGAGTCCTATGGCGGTGCCTCCTGGCAGCCGAACAGTTCCTTCTGGCCAGGTGTAGCCTGGGGAGCCAGCAGCGACTAGTTCCAAGTCCCACAGTGTCTACTTCATGGGGTCACAGACCCTGTACTTATAGTCAGAAAGTCTTTGTTCTGGGGGGCACTTCAAACACTGTTTAGAAGTGCACAACACCCCCATTCACATCCCAGGCCCTGGCTCCAGGCACACCACAGCAGGGTAGAGACAGCATTGTAGAAGGCAAGCACAGCCCTATTCAGGTGCAGGTGCAACTCCTCCCACCACTCTAAATGCAGCCAAGGTCTATTCAGCCTAGCGCTGAGTCACCCAGGAAAGGCAGGGCACACCTCAACCCCCCTAGGGTCTGTGTAAAATGAATGCACATCCCCTCTCTTCAATCGGTCAAAACCAGACAGTCAATACACATCCAGGCAGGGCACAAAGACACATAAGCACACAGAAAGGCCCACTTCTAAAAGTGGCATTTCTAAAATAGTAATGACAAATCCGCTTTCACCAATAAGCAGGATTTATCACTACTATTCCAAACATACCAAACATGGTCACGCTACCCCTCTTATGTCAAAAAATACCACTGAAGCACAGATCAGTGAACCCCCAATGCAAACCTATGAGAGGGCAGCCTCACAGCAGTGAGAAACCAAATAGGATGTTTGTCACTACCAGGACATGCCAGACAGTTAAGGCAAATGTCCTACCTTTTACCTACACAGCACCTTGCCCATTGGGGTAGCTAGGGCCTACCTCAGGGGTGACGTATATGTAGTAAAAGGGGAGCTTCAGACGTGGCAACCATTTTACATGCAACTTCACTGCGGCAATAAACTGTGTGCAGACCCTGCAGCAACAGATGCCAGAGACAGGTTTGAAAGGCTACTTAGGTGGGTAGCGCAAGCATCGCTTCAAGCCCACTAGTAGCATTTAATTTACAGGCCCTGGGTATATGGGATACCACTGTACAAGGGACTTACGTAAATTAAATATGCCAAACAGGTGTAGCCCAATCTTACCAGGTTTACAAGAGAAGACATGCACTTTAGCAGCGGTAAGGTTCCCAGAGTCATAAAACCAACAAAAAACGGGTCAGAAAAAATACAGGAGGAAGGCAAAAAAAGTTCTGGGATGACCCAGCAAAAAAGGCCAAGTCCAACAGTCTCTATGCGATGCATCCCAGTCTTCCCTCTATCAGAAAGAAGGCCAACCCTCCCTGGAACATTGTAAGATTAGTTGTGCCACGCATTGCTCACTGGCTCTGGCATTCAAAACGCAGGTGTTCCACAAGCACTGTAATGGCTTCTGGGCCATCTCCAAGGGGCAGCCTATGTGACAGTCCAGCCAAAACCTCTCTCCAACCCCACCACCCCCAGTTATATTGCTCCATTTATGATAGCTGTGGACCTAAGGGACACCGACATCTTCAACAGCAACTGGTCAAATCATTGCCATTTTCCGCTGGATCTTCTGCGTCAAAACCTATTGACTTCTCCCCACCACACTTCTGGTGGGGAGGTTTCCAACTTTATCACAAGTTGGAAAACTACTCCAATAGACCTCTGGGTGCTCCAGCCCATCTGCAGATGCTACACCATCCCCTTCCTGTCCATCCCACTCGTCCGCCTTTCTGCTGTGTTCTTTTGATCATTCCTCGATCTTGGAGGGAGAGGTTCTTGCACTCTTGAACAAATGAGCCAGAGACACGGTTCCCTTGAAGGAGAAGGGCACAGGATTTTGCTACTTTTGCTGCAGACCCATTCTGGACATACCTATTAAATCTCTACATTTGACAGGAAAATTTCGAGATGTCCCCGTCCAGGTGTTAGGAAGAAGATGCTGCCTAATTCTGATCGGTGCCCCCAGTTGTCCTCCAGGGACGAGGTAGTACTGCCCTCCCTGTTTTGTCTTCAGCACGTGGCGGGTGCTGAAGCCTCTGCCAGTATTGGTGCTGGCGTTCCGTTTTGCACCGTCCTGGTGCTTTTAGTTTATGCCTGCCTTCCTGCGGGAAAATCCGTGCATGAAGGACACTTTCCGGCTTGTGGTTATGGCACATGAAGGGCGCTTTTTCTTTCTCCAGCAGCGCTACACTGCCTAAGTCCTTGGAGGGATGGGTGGGGAGAGCTGGAAAAAAAAAGCGTTCTCCCTCTCCCTGCTCTTGGCTGCTGTACGGTGTGGGGGTGGCCCGACGGAGACCACCGAAAGGAAGCGCATGGTGAGCTGGGCACTTCGGAGCCTCAGCTGAACTCGTGGGGAGCACAGAGTTGTCCCCAGGTGAAGAACGGCCAGGGAGAGAGGCACTGGTGACCAGCGGCACCCCTGAAGGAACAGGAGCCTTGCAGGCTCCAATCAACAGCAGTCTCTGCGTGGAGATCCGGCAGGAATAGCGTGGAGAGTTGCCCTTCCAAACCGTAATGGATCTTGCCAGAAGGGCCGGGCTGGTTGACCCAGCTGGGGTCTGAGGCAGCTCGGAGGACTTCAAATTCACCTGAGGGTAGGGTGAGTCACTCTACAGTGGGCTGTCGCCTTGGGTGAAGCCGGCTGCAAGGTCCCCACCGTGATTTTACCGCCAGAGCCATTCCGGTGGTTATCCCACCAGATTTGAAGTTGGCAGCTGCACCACATGCCTGCAGGGCTGCCATGGGGGTGAGCAGGGGTTATCTTAGGTGTGTAACTCCCGTGCCCGGACTAGAGTGGTGGGTTCTGCCTGGCTGTTTGTGTATACCCTAGCCAACCAGAAACCCCATTTCTAACAGAGACCCACACAGATCTAAGACCCCATGCAGACCTTTCAGGTAAGAGATAGTTCTAAACCTATGTAATCAGTGACAGACTAGTACATGGAAAAATCTTCATGGCAGTGGTTAAGCAGAAACCGGCAGGTCACATGCAGGTCGCATCGCACTTAGGTTTCAGGAAACTTGACAGAACATTTGGTGGTTAGTGCAAATGAGCCATCGTACCAAATAGGTTACAAAATAGATCACCACAATCAACTGCTAGCGGAATGGGCAGAGATGCACCAATTACGTAGGAGCTCTCTTCCCTCTAACCGAAGCGGTTCATCAGACACCTGCTTGACAACACGTACACAGAATGAGACCAGATGTCTCATCCGGTCATAGAACATACTGATGCACATGTGCATGCTTCCCACACGTCCACGCGTAAAGTTAACATAGCTTGACCTAGTTAAGATTTTAGCAAGATATGACCACGCGTTGTGCAGTTACATAGACGTTCACTTTTGTATGCTTAATTTCCGAGAATCTACACCCACATGGTGGGTTTCGGTTTGTCATAAACTACTGAAGATCACCATGTCATGTGACGCACTTACTTAGTGGTTTCTGCCCATCAATTTCCCTGCCTGTGTGCAGCACTTCGGACATCAGGTTGCATCGCCCTTGCAGTATCTAAACAAACCTACATTATTTAATTGTGTCTTGGCTTTTATTTCTCAGATTTTTCCTCCAACATTTCCGAAACGCTGCTCACAATCAAAGGGCATGTACATTCGGGCCACCTGGACATTGGGCAAAATGCTTGTGGAGCGTATCGCAGCGTCACCGCATAGCCATGGATTGAGCCACTGTGTCGGGCATATCCAGGCCACTCTTCAGGATCTGTTTGGAGGCATCCAATCCATCACTGCCCACACAAGATTAAGGCATCTTCATGTGTCAGGAGACTCCACGGTCATTTTCACCAATTCTCAAAAAGCATGTACATAGCCAGGAAGGCACAGCGTTGGCAGCGTGCAGAGCTAGACTGCCTGATGCACAGGTGTCTCTGCCCATGGAGTCAAGCAACTTCGATTCAGTCAGGAACAGATACAGGCAAAACACAGGGGTACAATAGCAGATGAGGCGCCTACAACTAAACTGAGTTTAACGGTGCGACAAAAAATTTTGGGTCTGAAGTCACAGGCCTACAGCGTCAAGCGATTTGTCTGTGGACTGCCTAGCTCAAGAAGGGCTTCTCCTAACCAGTAAGAACCAACTCCAAAAGAGCGTAATTTAACAGGAGCATGGGGTTCTTGAACGGCAACAGGTAGCTGCAAGATTTCAGTCAAGATGTTGGACTTTGCCTCAGGAGTAGGCAAGAGCTATTTAGTGTTTCCACTGTGTAGGAAAGGGCACCTTTTTTGCATGGTTACCTCTCACGTTTTGCTTGACTTCTGATGCAACCTGACTTGATGTGCCCTGGGTCCCTGCCAATCAGGTTACCAGGGCCTGTGTTCTTTCCCAAGACTGTACCTTTATACCCACGATTGGCACATCTCTGGCCGCAGGTAAGCCCCTTGTAAATGGTACTAGGAGTACCAAGGTCAGTGTGCCCAGGGAAGGCCTCGAAGGGCTGCAGCACCTATTGTGCCACCCTTAGAGGCCCTGTACATTAACACTCACACACTGCCATTGCAGGCCGCGTGTTTTGGTGATGAGAAAAGTTAAGAGTCGACATGGCACACATCCCTGTGAGCCATGCCTGCAACCCACTGCCTAAGGCCTAGGTAAGTCACCCCTCTGGCAGGGAGCACTAGCCCTAAGGTGAGGGTACAGTGGCATGAGCCCTCTACCCCTACAGTGTCTAAGTCCATTCTTATACATTGTAAGTGTAGTAAAGCCATAAAGAGTATATGGCCTGGGAGTTGGTCATTACAAACTCCACAGCTCGATAATGGCTTTGCTAAAAACTGGGAAGCTTGGTACCAAACGTCTCAGCACATTAAACCCACACTGATGCCAGTGTTGGATTTAATGTAAAATGCACCCAGAGGGCATCTTGGAGATGCCCTCTGAAAAACGTTCAGCCCTGGTGTGGTTCCTGAATGGCTGCCCACCATTTGCCACCACAAGACCGTTTTCTGGACCCATGGGTTGAGAACCTCCGCTCTCTGGGTCCAGAAACAAAGGCCATCCTGGGCAGAGGTGTCATGCCTCCTCCCTCAGGGTGGGTTGGGTCCACAAAAGGGGAAGCTTCAAAGGCCTGCCACCTTTGGAAGCTATCCCTAACTTTAGCTGTCCCCAGCAACTGGCTCTCACAGGTTCCGGACCCCATTTTGGGCGGGAGAATCGGTGGGAAAACCAAGCTAGGAAGAGAGGTGTGCCCACCTTTGCCAACCCCACCCCTCAGGTGAGAGGGGCAAGGTGAAGCACAAATCTCAGTACCCTCCATCTTGAAGTTTGGGGGGGGGGGGGCTCAGCCAATTAGGGACAGGCTCATGCTCGCTCCCACTGGAGGTTGGCATAACGGGGTGTATCCACCCCAAGGAATAGACCCATTGGTCCCGACCTGCACACCCCTTAAACGCCCCTAAATTTAGTATTTAGGGGCAACCTTGCCTCCTCAGATTCAAGGGAAAAAGAAGAAGGACCAAAGAGCCGTGCTGACTCCGGAAGAAGAGGACACCAACTGCTTTGGCCCCAGCACTACTGGCATGGCCCGTCTTCGACCTGCCTACAGCAAAAACCCCAGCGAGTCCAGCAGCCAGCAACCCCCAGAGCCTGGAGGACCTGCCCTGCAACCATCTTACAGACTCTGGCTACCGTGAGCACCGGATTTGCTCAAGCAAAGACCCACAGAAACCGAATTCCAGCAACTCAGTGATTCTGCACCACTCTGCACCAGACGCCCACGACCCGAGTGGTCTTACACGACAAGGTCGTCTCCCCAGCGATCCTGATCTGGGATCTGATGAGCCTCGACCTCCCTCAAGCTTCGGGACAACGCCTGCAGCATCAACCTGAAGGGTCCCCACGACCGAGACCGGAGCTGGTAAGAAAACCCGATGCCAGAAGACACCCCTGCCCCCCACGGCCTTGGGTGGCCCAACTGACTGTGTCCAGGCATCCCCCAAGAACCCAACTTACCTCTCCAGCCGGTGGTCGCTTTCAGGAAGTCTCCCTGCCCAAGCCTGCAGCAACTTCGCATAACCAAAGGTCTCAATTGAAACGCACAGGGTCTCCGATGTCCTTTTAGCACCCGGCTGCCCCAGTGCCGCTGGTGGTGCAGCTGCTGTGTTGGTCGTTGGTCCATGCAATGCTGCCCTTAACCCCAGGAGCTTTGCTCCCACACCCGAGTGGCCTGCTCTTCAGCAGTCCCTAACTGAAGGCCCCCTTAGCCCAACTGGCTAACATTTGGCCCCTGCCCTTGGCCGCCCCAGTGCGGCTGGTGGTGCAACTTGAGTGCCCATCTAGACCTTGGGGAACCTTTGTCCTAACTACCAAAACTCGCAAGTTGTGTACTTACCCGAGAAACCACTAACACTTTTCTCCCATAGGAACCTATGTTAGAACATTTTAGGCCCCAAAATCTCTTAAGTGTTGAATTGATTTTTGTATGGAGAAAAGAGAACTAAACTGCAAATGTATAAAAAGTCTAACTTACCTTGTATTGTGAGATCCTAAGGTGTGGTATCTAGGCATACCACCGCCAATACTCAAAGTAATCCAAAGTAACTAAAAAGTAATCTGAAAGTAACTACTGTACAACTTCAACTGTTTCCAAAGCATATACAACCCTGTAAAGATAGCAACTTCGATTACAACTGTTTTTTCTTGAACAGTCTTGCATTTGAGAGTATATTTCACTTACCTGTGCCAAGTCCTGCTTGGTTCTAAAAATAAAACATTAGTGTACCTTTCTTATACTTTCCTAATAAGGCTGGATTCTGTCTGAGTGTGTGTAATCAGTCCTTGTTTGAGTGAATACAATAAATGCTTAACCTCTGGATAAGCCTAACTGCTCGCCCACACTACCACACAGAGAGCTGTTAGTACTTACCTAATTTAGCCTCTGCTATACCTCTGGGGACTCCTTGGACTCTGCACACTATACCTCCTTTTGGTATAGCATATACCGAGCCAACTTCCTACACACTGCTTTTCATAACATTTAATTAAATAAGTAGCCCTCTTCAGGAGGAGGTCCTGAGAGATAAGGAATGTCTCATTGAGAGGTCTTTCAAGGTCATTTGTGTAGCGTAAATCCAGGTAAAGGCCAGCATATGCACTATTGGAGGGATGAGGGTGTCGGCCTTCAAATTTTCCTCCTTGCATACAATTTCGACAGGGCATTTGGATGGCATCCAGAAAGTTCACCCAGTCACATTCCGTGGCCCTAGGGAGAAGCTAAGACAATGGTTCCCCAATGAAACGTACATGAATATTTTTCTTGGCCATTCAGATCACATTTACCAACTTCGAAGATGGAGACAGTGCTGAAATCGGATCAAAGGGTGATGGCAAAACCATGTGTTGGCACATGGGATTCTGCATCAAGGGCATAGCCTGTGGAGGTGCTGGGTTGAGTTGTGGTGGAAAACAGGAATCGCCAAGCCCGCAGTCATAGGCACACCTCTGGTGAGTAGCGAAGAGGGTTGCAGGGCCATCCTAACAACATCTCAAATGGCCTGTTGAAAGGCTTCAGCCTCAGAAGGTTCAACAGATGGGAGTCAGAAACTCCAACTGCATTTATTTTTAGAACTGGAATTCGCTCTAGTGACCAGGAAGAGTCTGGTGTTGGGGAACAGGGTTGAATTTCTTAACAGTCCTAAGCGACTTTAGATAATTTGTGATGTTTTTGCTAGAATAGACTATGAGGGATATTTCCCTGTCCAGTCACTTACCTGAAGATAGAGAAAGGGATCGCTCTAAGGTATCCTTGTAGGCCCTGGCTAAAAATACTTTGGTCTAGTGCTACCTGTTGGCCTTCAAGTACTTCAAAGAGCAAGAGTCAAAGTTGTTGTGGTCAAAGCCAAAACACCAAAAACATGTGTTATGGATCAAATAAGGACATCGTCATATTGCTTCTTCGACAGTTTGAGCATGAAGACTTTCAGGGAGACATTTAGCCTAGTCACTCCTGGTAGCTTAGGAACTCCACTGGAAAAAAACACCAAGAAGAACTCCATACTTCTATGATGTGGCAAGGAAAACAGAAAATGCCAATGCACCAGATGGACCATTATATGCCCTCATGCCGTCACATCTAGGGTAGACTAGGCCTGGCTGAAACCAGGTGTCACCACCTAGTGGCGCTGTTGAGTCAATGCTGGAGAAAAAGATTCCAGATTCAGTCTTGAGCCTGGAGAATATTCATAATGTAAGGAATCTGCAGAAAGAATCCATCCATCCATCCATCCATCACACACTAAGGCATAAGCCTTCAAAATTTGTGAACACTATATAACCCTATAAGGCCTCTAAATTGGAAGGGCTACACTGTTGCAGGAGCCTGTAACTAAAACATTTTCCCACTCAATCTCGGTAATGAAATATGACCGAGAATCCACACAAGAGGAAGGATGAAAAACGAAAAGAACTGTATAAAATGCATTTTGGGAAAAACAATCCATGTGAAATTGCATATCCAGATTTTCCTTTTTTTTTTTTTTTTTTTTTTTAAAGAGTCAACAAAACCTACAGCTGTACACATTGTTGCGGGAAAAAAGCAACTTTGTGCTAACATTTTGGGGAGAGTAAAATCCCTATAATCACCCATAAACCAAGCAAGGTTTGTCGACCCCTCCACTAAAGCACTGGAATATTTCTTTGGTGCCTTTTAAGAGCCTCTGGAAATGTAGCATAGTGCATGCAGTTTGAGGCAGGTCTTTGTGCCCACCCTCACCTCAAAAAAAGAAAAAAAAAGCATTTCAAAGTTTCCTATTACTAACAATTAGAATATAACTACTTCCCTTCCAGAAGTTGACGAACAAGTTACTTGCCTTCGGTAACAATATATCTGTAAGAGACATAGATTAGTTATAGATTCCTTACCGTAGAATTACCCCCAGGCATCAGACTGGATCCGGAGAATTTCTCATCAGCAGTACCCCTGCGCGTCGAAAGGTGGCGTCGGTCGGCTCCGTGTTTGGGGTTGGCATCATGGTTGCTGGGATGACGTTGCGATAGCGACTTAGACGCCACCCTCACGCGCTGATGTCAGTTCTTTTACACGACATTCCACGCCAGAAGCGCAGAGCCATGCAAGACACTGACCACTGGTGCACAAAACTAGGGCCCTGAAAGGGATTCCCTGACCCTAGACGTCAGTTCGCAGAACGGGGAGGATGGGTGGGGCGGTAAGGAATCTATAACTAATCTATGTCTCTTACAGATATATCGTTACCGAAGGTAAGTAACTTGTTCATCTGAAATAGACAGTTAAAGATTCCTTACCTTAGAATAGATACCCCAGCAATACCAACCCCGGAGGTGGGTCTGCGAACCAAGTTAACACCAGAAAGTCCTGGAGAACAGAACGGCCAAAGAAGCCGTCTCTCCGGACTTGGCTGTCCAGGCAGTAGTGTTTTGTGAAAGTGTGCAGAGATGCCCACGTAGATGCCTGACAGATGTCATGGAGGGGTCTCCCCGTCCCAAAGCAGTGGTAGCGGCCGTCGCCCTGGTGGAACGGGCGCACAGTCCCAGTGGAGGCTCCTTCTTTGCCAAAGAGTAGCAAGCTTTAATGCACAAAACGACCCACCTGGAGATGGTCAGTTTGTGCACTGCCCGACCTTTTTTGGCGCCCACGTAGCCAACAAAGAGCTGGTCATCCACCCGGAATTGCTTGGTGCGATCCAAATAAAAATAAAGCGCACGTTTTGGATCCAGACGGTGGAGCCTCTCTTCCACCTTAGAAGGATGCGGAAAGAAGGTGAGCAAAGTAATGCCTTGACCAATGTGGAAAGAAGTAACCACCTTGGGAAGAAAGGAAAGTCTGGTTCTGAGGACGACCTTGTCCGGATGAACAGCCAGAAAAGGAGGCTTTGAAGAAAGAGCTTGGAGCTCACTCACCCTGCGAGCAGAGGTAATGGCAACCAGATAGGCAGTCTTTAAAGTAAGAAGTCTGAGAGGACAGTTATGAAGTGGCTCAAAGGGAGCGCACATAAGGTAAGTAAGAACCAAGTTCAAGTCCCACTGAGGCATTACGAAGGGGACAGGAGGAAAAAGATGAGTAATGCCCTTAAGGAAGCGATTTACAAAAGGGGACTTGAAAAGAGAAAGCTGATCAGGAAGCCTAAGAAAGGCTGAAATGGCCGCGAGGTAGCCCTTCAGAGTGCCCAGAGCAGAGCCCTGCTGGGCCAAAGACAGGAGGAACAGGAGAACTTCAGAAAGAGGAGTAGAAAGGGGATCCACAGCCTTTGCTGTGCACCATGCCACAAATTTGTTTCATCTACAGGCATATACCGTCTTAGTGGAGGGACGCCTGGCTGCCAAGATAACATTACAGACTTCGGGAGGAAGGTCAAAGGCTGTCAACTGTCGCCACTCAATCTCCACGCAAGGAGGTGGAGGCTGGACAGGTTCGGGTGGAGGCCCGAGCCCTGCTGCTGCGACAGAAGAGCCTCCCGAAGAGGCAGTTGGATCGGAGGATCAATGGCCATGTGTAACAGCTCCGGATACCAGTAAGGAGCCACAAGGATGACTTGGGCCCCGTCACACTTGATCTTCAGCACTCTGGGCGGAAGTGGTATAGGTGGAAAGGCGTATAGAAGACCGCAACTCCACTCGCGACGAAAAGCGTTGCCTAGCGAGTGCCGCCTTGGAAATGCCAAAGCGCAGGATTGCCGACATTGCGCGTTCTCTTCGGTGGCGAATAGATCTAACCAAGGCTCTCCCCACTGCTGAAAGAGTCCTTGCACCACCTCAGAGTGATGACGCCATTCGTGATCCATCATGCAACTGCAGCGGAGTTCGTCCGCCCTGGCGTTCAGTGAACCTGCCAGGTGTTGAACCACCAGGGATATGCCCTGATGTTCCAGCCATGTCCAGAGACGGAGAGCCTCTTGACATAGGGTCCACGACCCCACCCCGCCCTCTTTGTTGCAGTACCACATGGCGGTGGTGTTGTCCGTGAATAACTGCACCACTCTTCCCCGGACAGAGGAAAGGCATGCCTTTAGGGCAAGACGGATCGCCCGAAGGTCCAGAAGGTTGATGTGGAGCCCGGACTCCGCCGGACACCAGAGGCCCCTGATCTCCGCCTCTCCCATGTGGCCGCCCCATCCCAGCAGTGATGCATCTGTCACCACTGTGAACTCCGGTTGGGGAAGGAAGAGGGATTTGCCGTTGACCCAATCCTGTTTCGTGAGCCACCACTGCAATTGACGTGCGGTGTCCTCCGAGATCTGAACGCAATCGGACCAATTCCCCTGATGTTGTGTCCAATGGAACTTCAGGTCCCACTGCAGAGCCCGCATATGCCACCTGGCATGATCTACCAGCAGGATGCAGGAGGCCATGAGGCCCAGCAGCCTCAGGGTCATTCTGACCGAAACCCGGGATAGAGGCTGAAAGATCGGAATCATAGCCCGAATATCCCGGACTCGCTGCTCGGGAGGATAAGCCCGAAACTGCGTCGTGTCCAGAACCGCTCCGATGAAAAGGAGCTTCTGAGAGGGAGTCAGGTGTGACTTCGGCATGTTGATGGTGAACCCCAGCGAATGCAGGAGGTCCGCAGTAGTCTGGAGGTGGAACGACTGCCTGGGGCGAACCCGCCTTCAACAGCCAGTCGTCGAGATAGGGGGAAGACTGGGACCCCTGATCTGCGCAGATGAGCTGCGACCACCGCCATCACTTTCGTGAACACCCGAGAGGCGCTGGTAAGGCCAAAGGGGAGCACGGTAAACTAAAAGTGCTCGTGGCCTACCGTGAACCGCAGGTAACGCAAGTGGGCCGGCAGGGACGGGAACATGAAAGTATGCGTCCTGCAAGTCCAACGCTACCATCCATCCAGGGTCGAGGGCAGACGGGACCTGAGCTAGCGTCAACATTTTGAACTTCTTCTTCCGGAGGAAGCGGTTGACGTTCCGGAGATCCAAGGTAGGACGAACGCCTTTGTCCTTCTTGGGCACCAGAAAGTAGTGGGATTAGCAACCACGACCTACTTCTGGGGCAGGAACTCGCTCAATGGCTCCCTTGCCCAAGAGTGCCGAAACTTCCAGTTGGAGAAGGGCCACATGATACTCCGACATGCGATGGGGCTGAGGAAGCATGGATGGAGGGGTAGTCTCGAAGGGGGGGGAGAGGGGGGTGGTAGCCCCTTCAGACTATCTGCAAAACCCACCTGTTTGACGTGATGGTGCGCCAGAGGGGAAGGTGATGGCGAATCCTGCCGCCCACTGGCAATTGGTGGCCCTGTAAGGTCAGACTAGGAGGGTTTGGAGGCTGCTGCAGAGGGGGCTGTGGTGGACTGGCCCGCTCGCTGGCCCCCAGAACCATAGCGGTGGTTCCCACGTCCTCGGCCGCGCAGGGGCTGAACAGCTTGCGCCATCCTGTGGCTCTGGGCGGAACATGGCGGGGAACCCGTTCCGTAGCCACGAAAGGGGCGAAAAGCAGATTGCGCAGGGCGGGTGGTGGAGAGGCCCAAGGATTTGGCCGTAGCCCGTGAGTCCTTGAAGCGCTCTAGCGCGTTGTCTGCTTTGTCACCAAACAGGCGACGGCCATCAAAGAGCATGTCCATAAGGGTAGCTTGGACATCCCCGGAGAAACCAGTCTACCCCAGCCAGGCGTTGCGTCGAAGGGCTACCGACGTTAAAAACATCCTGCCTAGCGAGTCGGCGGTGTCCAGTCCACAGCGAATGGTAAACTTGGCTGCGTCTCTCCACTCGGCAACTGCACGGGAGAGTACGGCCCGGGCACTGGGGCAGCACATGCGCCACCGTATCCCACACAGAGTGGGTGTAACGGCCCAACATACATGCGGTGTTTACCGACCGCAGTCCCAAGCTGGAGGAAGAAAACATCTTTCCAAGGTGGTCCAGCTTTTTGGATTCCCTATCAGGTGGTGCGTTAGGGCATGAGCCTTTGGACGTGGAGGCTTGGACCACCAAGCTCTCAGGGGAGGGGTGTTGGGAGAGGAAAGAGGGGTCGCCCGGAGTCGGGCGGGGGCGTAGGGCGATCATCCTATCCACAGGAGCCCCTGTGTTGGGCCTGGACCAGGTGCCCAAAAGGACGTCAGTGAGGGCTTCATTGAATGGCAGCAGGGGCTCGGAAGAGCTCGTTGCCGGTTGAAGCACCTCTGTCAGGTTAGTCCTGACAGTCACCAGAGGTAGCTCGAGGTTGAGGGCCTCGCCGCCCTACGCAACACCACTGCGTAAGAAGCTCCCTCCTCCGTAGCCACGGTAGGAGACGACAACATGCCAAGGTCTGGGGAAGTATCCAGCCCACTGGCATCCCCCAACTCCTCTCGCCAGTCCGTATCATATTCCAACTGGTCAATTAAAGGGTCTCCAGACCCCTCCCACTCCTCCTCACCCTCCTCCGGTTGCCAATCGTGCCTCAAAGAACCAGGGTGGAACAGGGGCACAAAAGTACCCGTAGGCGCCGGAACCAGCGTCGGTGCCGGCTGGGGACACAGCCGGTGTCTGCTGCGGACGTGGTGCCGGTGGAATCGATGCGGGGGGGCGTGATCAGGTCGACCGGTGCCAATCCGGATCCAGGCCTGGATCCAAGGGAACCCTGTGGTGCCGGGGCCGAAGCCACCGGCGTCAAAGGCCCAGGGCCCCCAGCTGAGTCCGCGAGGCCCGAAGGCGCGCCGGCGGAGTCGGGCTGCCCAAAGATGGCATGCATCGCTTGGTAGAAACTCCGAAGCTGGGCAGGGGACGCACCTGGTCCCGGAAAGGGAGGGAAACCGGGAGTCGACCCAGCGGGCTCAACACGCGGAGCCGCGGAAGGGGCACCACTGCAACCCTTGTCGCGTCGGCTGACAGGGAGAAGTCGAAGAGCGACGATGCTTCAACTTCTTGTGCTTCGACTTACCTGAGGAGTGCGAAGACTTGGAAGAGGACTGGTGGTGGTGGCTCCGCGACCGGTCCCTCGACCTCCCACGCGACGGGACCTCGAACGGCGCGGAGCGGACTGCTGGGCCTCGAGAAGCTTTTGGGACCGCTCCCACAAATACTTCGGATTCATGGTCCGGCAGTCGGAACACGACTTGGAGTCGTGGTCGGGTTCCAGATAGAACAGGCACACGCGGTGCGGATCAGTCACCGACATCAACAGTCGGTAGGAACCGCAAGCCTTGAAACCGGGCATCCCTGATGTGCGGATCAGTCACCGACATCAACAGTCGGTAGGAACCGCAAGCCTTGAAACCGGGCATCCCTGACGTGCACCAGGAGTCGAAGACTCAAAAACGACGTCGACAAAAAGCCAGTCAAAAAGTGACTGGAGGTACCGCTCGCTCCAGATCTGCGCTGGCTGGCGCGGAAAAAGAAAGAACTGATGTCAGTGCACGAGGGCGGCTAAGTAGCTACCGCAACGTCATCCCGGCGACCACGACGCCAACGACGAACGCGGAGCCGACCGACGACACCTTTCGACGCGCAGGGGTACTGCTGACGGAAAATTCTCCGGATCCATTCTGACGCCTGGGGGTAATTCTAAGGTAAGGAATCTATAACTAATTGTCTTTCAGATACTTATATTACCCACACAATAAATATCTTTGGTCAGCTCTAAGGAGATTTATAGTAAGAGGCCCTTTTCTAAGACACCAGTCTTAGCCAGGCACGCTCTCTCAGAACTACTGAAAAACACCAGGTATTTGAAAGACGCTCCAAGGTTGGCCATTAAATTAAACATCTAAGAAAACTGGACAATGAAGCAGAATGTGAAACTACCACCCAAAGTAATGTGTTATGCAGATTAATAGAAAACCAACATAGAACGTAATTTCTGACAACCGAAATAACTGAAACCCCATACACTGGAGAAGTAGTAACAAGATTAGTTTGGCTGAAAGTGCCCCAAGAGATTCCACCAAATTTCTCCAAAAAGCAATTAAAAGAAATTGTGGACCACGAGGCAAATCAAAGTTAAGGAACATAGTTTCAATAATAAAATTAAAAAAGTAGAAGTGAGAAAAAGATAGAATGAGGCACTAACGAGACAATTAATAGAAGGAATAAGGGTATAGAAGACTGACTACCAAAACACCCAGCTCTGGTTGACTATTACAGCATGAAAGAAATCAAACATTCTGTTTGATTTTCAAGTTCAAGAACATGGCAAATTATTATCCACTAAATGTTCCTACTATCATATGACAGCAAATGTATTTCTCAGTTTTAGAGTGAATTTATTCTCTAAACTTGAAGGACCCAACAGTAGAATAAGTAAATGAATAAGGGATAAGAGGACACCTTGTGGTGTAATGTTGCATTAACACTGTCAATGAATAAGAAATTAGATCGTGCTGAAATAAATTTTGCCTAATCGCTTCATTAGAAATTATATTGTTTGTGACGAGTTGTTGCAGAAAATATTAACATTCATCCTGGTTTTTTGGGTGCCGAAAATTACAAGGATAACGGTATACTAATAAACACACTCATGAGTGTGCCTCTACTTCTAGTGTGATCAGATGAAAAAAATAAAACTCAACAAAATGATAAAATTACTGAAGTGCAAGCAGTATTTTCTTTACCCCTTTCACGGCCAGGATGTCTGCACACTTGTATGCTTCAGCTTTATAATAAATAAAATCAGCATTTTGTAGTTTAAATGAATGTACCCGTTTGGTCTCCATGTGCACTCATACAAGCTATGGTTATTTTTGGCATATTCAGGACTATGCATTCGCACAAACCACACATTATCTCACCTTGAGCAGAAAGGCAGCTCTAGTCCTCAACACCAGTATGCCCTGAAAGATGGTGATGTAGGTCAGCTAGACTAAAAGCACCTGGACTTACTGCAGCATAATGGACAAATGGTCCTCTGAATGATGCTCGGATGAGGGGAGGAAGGTGTGGTGAGGAGAGGCAGTGCTATAGCCTCATTGGATTATCTGCTGGGCCCATCTGTCTAATGCTATGGCTTGCCACCCATGGAGAAAATGACTGACCCAGCCTCCAGTTGTGTGGTCATGTGATGCTAAGAACAAACTAAGAGGTTTGAAGGCGGCTGGGTAAGAGGCTGAGTACTGGCAGGTTTGCTGTCCTTGCGGACCCGATTTGTCTGCTCGATCCCCTACCCCGTTGGGGCTGGGGTGTCTTAGTGGTGGGCCTAGGTGCTGTCTGTAGGTGAAGCCCTAGTAATATTTCGAAAAGGGTAGAATTGTTGGAGATACTGCCTTACAGGTACAGAGAGGCAGAGGGAGCTCGCAGTAGCTCTACTCTCATTGAAGCGCTAGAGGGAGTAGTCGGCCTTCTCTTTAAAAAGGTGACACACCTGAAAGGCATGTCCATGAGTGATACCTGAACTTCACCTTAAAAGCCTGTGGATCTCATCTAGGCGTGCCGTCGGAACACCAGTTCCAACTGGTCTGCCTAAATAGTTGGTCGTGTCAAGGCCAGACATTTGGCTGCATCCTGGCCACCTTGGATGGTCTGTGACAAGTTGACACAAATTTCGTCAGGGGCTGCTGCCAAAATATCTGAAACAATGTGATGTCATGGGAGTGTAGTCCTAGCAAACAGCTGGCATTGACCGATTTGAGGTTAAGGCTAGCGGAAGAAGACTTCCTCTTCCCAAATGCCTCAATTCATCTTCATTCTCCATCCAGGGGTAGCATTTCCTTCAGGACATTGGTTTTTCGCCTCAATGGAAGTCATCCTTGAGTCTAGTATTTCAGACATATCACTGATTACCAGTTTGAATAAGACTGACTGTTCTGTAGAAGGGCCAGGGGTGGAACCAAGCCCTGCATCAGGAGTCAACAGAAGTGTGCAGCCTGCCGGCTTTCTTTTATTTTTTTGCCCAGGTTAAAATTATCTTCAGCTTATTTGTGGGGGAGGAATTTGTCCCCACCATCACCAAAAGCTGGTTGACTCTGGTTAGAGTACAATCCAAAAGGCAGGTGAAGCATTGGTGGCCAGCTCCATCGCAAAGTCACTCCCTAATCTGAGTCAATGTATTGGAGCAGGGCACATCAGAACTGTCCCAGAACATTGCTTCGACAGGCTGATTTGGTTCGAAGTCAGACAGGATGATGGGATCGATGACCACCTCTGGCATCAGCGGCACTAGTGCTGGCGTCGACACGGCACGAACTGACATGAGACAAGGGCCTTCCTAGGATTTAGATCTGAAGTCAGAGCGGAACCCAAAACGAGTTCAGGAGGCACAGACAGTTAATAGGAAGGACCCACCAGCAGTTATCAGACTGGCCTATGCGGATCCAGGGGACCGAATGCATGCCAAACAAAGCTGGTAGGTTGCCACAAATGGGAAGCATGGCCTCTTACAATGCCTCAGTTTGTTGTGGCGAAGGTACTGGACTTGGAAATTTGGGGTGCGGTATCTGCTCCTTAGTAGAGAACGGGAGCAAAACTTGACATCAACTTCTCAGACTGTGTCAAAGCTGGTATGAGACCCGCTTGGACTTATGCTTCTTAGATCTGTAGTTACCCAAAGATTTCGAATGCCACAATGACATGCCACAGAACCGGCCCCAGAAAAAGGTCTGCATCCTCGACTTAGAGCAGAGTGGGCCTAACACAACTTCTGGCCGGTGTTTGACATACAGCTTGGCTACGAGTTCCTGGACCACCTTAGTCAGGGGACACTCGCCTAAATACTTGATGTAGGCACCTTCTGGGGATCGGTTACAGACATTTATTTTATACAGTTCATACAAGGCTATACTCTGTAGGTTTAGGTGGGAGCATACACCCTTGCACACTGGAAAAAGAACTTGAGAAGAAAGCACGTCAACTGACAAGAAAATTAGATAAGCGTACTAAGGCACAGAAAGAAAGTAGCTGATGTCAGCGTGCTCGGTTGGCACCCACATGCGCTTACGCTGTCACTTCCAGGGAGAAGCAAAGTAGACATGTAGCCGCATGACGCAACCTACTGGGGAGCTGGGGTTAAATTGAAAAATCTTCCAGATCCAGTTTGGCGCCTGGGTATATTGTACAGGTGAGGAATCTGTGGTTTGAAGTATCCATCAGAAAACAAAACATCGAATTACTTGCCCTGTAGAAGATCAACTTGAAAGTCACAGCATTATACCACAAACTTTGCCCAGATTCCGAATATATACATTTGGTTGATGGAATAACATCCACCACCTCAGCAGGTAAATCAAACCCACTCATTTGCCTCTGCTCAATCTCAACACAAAGAGGTGTAGTAGATTAAGAAAATTTGGGTGCAGGACACTACCCTCTTATTGAGACAGGAGGCCCCTCCTGGATAGGTAAACAGATTGGAGGGGGCCAATCTTCAGGTTCAAAACATCCAGGTGCTACAAACTCCCAGTCCAATCCGGAGCTATCAAGATGCCACTGAATCGCCTGTGCTGGACCCCAGGAATGAGCTAGAAAGTATGGGATTATTCAAAGTTTCAAACTTGCTGCAGGGGTGAAAATCTGTATGCCGCAGTGTCCAGAGAATCCTCTGAATAGGCATTAGGAGGGACTTCGGCTCGTTGATGCAAAACCCCAGGGAAGACAGAAGAGTTACTGTGTTCTAGAGGTTGTATGAGAGACTGCAACAAGCCCACTTTCATTAACTAGCCATTGCAGAATGGGAATAAATGAATTCCCTTAAATACGAATATGGGCAGGAACCACCACCCTCATCTTCTTAAGCACACAACGGGCTGAGGAGAGTCCGAAAGGTAAAACAGCTAATCTGAAAAGCTCAGACAACACAGATAGATGGTTGAGTTTGTGGGACTGCAGGACAAATAGATGAAAATACTGGTCCTGCAAATCCAAGGATCTAATCCCCCGGACCAGGGAGGAAAGGATCTCGAATGCGTCCTTCAAGTCGACGAGGGTGAAGATCTGCTATCGACCAGAGTCCTCCATGTTTTTTCCTGGGCACCGACAAATAGCAGGAGTAACACCCCTTGGTCTTTCTCTGCCTCTGGCACCCTCACTATGGTCCATTTGGCCAAAACAGACAACTTCCAGCAGAAGTACGTTGGCATGATCCGCTGAAGTCAAGAGTGAAAAAAAGGTGACTAAGGGTGGAGAGAATGTGAAGGTTAGTCTTCTCTGAAATATCACCAACACCCACTGATCCCATGTAATGACACTAGCCTGGTAGGAAAACACATTCTCTCCCCTACTACTGGCTGGTCATGAAAGAAATCAAATCAGCTTTGCAAGAGTTGTTGCAAATAAGGAGGAAGAGAGACTGTTGTCCTTGGTGGTATGCATGGCCTCTGTCACCACTTAGTTCTCTTAAGCAGTGTAATGGTTGTATTGGCTGCTTTACAGGTTGCGAGGGCTGTCTGTAGCAGTAGGGGAGACCACACAAGCAATGTGTGGACTTCCAGTACTGCTGGTGGAACAGACGAGTCCGAGAGATCATATGCTGTACTTAAAGCATTCCAAATCTGAATCTGGCTCTTCACCGGAGGGTTCCAGCAATTCTCTGACAGAACTTCCAGGTTCAGCGAACTCTGGTGTGAGTCTGTGCGTCAGGTTTTGATCCTCAGTGCTGCACGGTGGTGGTAGTGGCTTGAAGACTTTGGCCTACCAATATGCCCCAGCAGCAGGCTTCTTCAGCTGTTTGGCCTCTTGTTCGCAGCACAGGGACACAACAGCTGGCCCTTGCAGTTCTCTTGGCTTGACTGGGACAGCTTCGCCCTGAGCAGGCAACTGCAGGGTCAGTCTCTTTTCTTTGCTAGCCACCAGGTACAGTCTTCGGTTCAGCCTCTTTGCAGATCCCTTGGTGCAGAAGGTCAGTCTTCCTTTGGTCCTTCTTCCAAGTCTGTCGAGATCTGAGGTCTGAGTGCCAAGGGTGCCCCCTTTTAGCGCAGAAAGTTCTTAGGGCAGGATGCAGTTGATAGCCAATGGGCTACCAGGTTCCCTCTCACCCGGGGATCACTTACTGTAGAGTCTGGCACTTGACTATCGCAGGATGTACCATTCTGCCCACTCCCAAGATTGCGAGACCCCTCGCTCAGTGTTCAGCCCGCCCTAACCCACCCCTGTGGTGTGGATACCTCAGGGCTACATGGCCCTGGGAAAACCAGTTTGGCAACTGGTTTCCCCTCTCTGCTTCCCTTGCCAGCTTGTCTACCTCAACCATGGGGCAGCCCTCCCCCTGGACTTACACATACACCCTTCAAAGGCAGCTTCACCTTTGAAGCCTGCTAACATCCAAGTGGCGTCCTGCAGGAGGGAGGTGACACTTCCATGGCCAGCAATCCCCCATTGTTCTCCTTCCTGAGTCCTTGGCACGTCGCTCCAGGAGGGCATAAAGCTGTCTCGTAGAGCAGGCTACATGTGTGTGCCCAGGAAGGCACAGGAATTTTAAAGGCAGCAAAGTGGCAGCTTTACTAAAGCTGCACAATCCAACAAGTTACATTAATTTTTAGTTGAGATACAAGTCAGGCTTAATGTAACAAGTTTGATACCTTGGATACCTACTTTGGTCGCACCGTTCAGCAGTTAGTACAAC
Organism: Calotriton arnoldi; assembly: GCA_963921515.1. NCBI lineage: Eukaryota > Metazoa > Chordata > Amphibia > Caudata > Salamandridae > Calotriton > Calotriton arnoldi. Next base: position 643,752 of record CAWUFW010003828.1, read on the forward strand.
TGCGGGTCGGTGTGTGACCCTGTACTTGCCAATTAGGCAACCAAGTCTTTCCAAAGTAAAAGTGACAGTTTTGTGTGTTTTACTGTCAGGACATTTAAAGTGCATTTCCTGCCTGTGTCATATGTTGCACCCTGCCTTTAGTGGTCAGTAGGCCTACCAGAGGGGTGACTTACACACGTCCTGGGGAAGTGGTGGCTTTGCCATTGCTTTCCATGGCAAAGTCGGGTTAGCAGTACACAACTGCTATACCAGTCTGCAGTGGCAGACTTGGGGACTTGTTTTACTCAGGGGACCTCCAGGGTGGCACAATCATTGCTGCGATTACTAGGGTACCACTCTAATTTACATGCTCTGTATACCAGGGTACAATTTATTAGGTATTTACAGGTAAGTTACCCATTCCCAATTGGGTATAGCCAATTCGACACACTTTAGGGTCAGGGCACTGGCACGTTGGTCTGGTTAGCAGGCCTCAGTGCAATCTCAGTCAAAAAATGAGCAGCATCAGTCAAAAAACTAAGGGTGACCACACAAAAAGGTATTTCCCTACAAAGGACCGGCCTCTGAATAGGCTCAGAGTCAGATTCTTGGCATGTCCCAGATGTGGGAGGGACAAGACTGAGACAAGTCCCACCTGGACTTCTTGTACGATTTGTCCTAAAACTTCGACTTGCCTGGAGAAAGCAACATTGTTCAGAACCAGGATCTGGAGCAGGAAAAGGCCTACCACTTGTAGCAAGGCCCATGCTTGGGAGTATGACCCACCTCTCTCTTTATGCTCTGCTATTACAGTTTTGTCTCCTACTACCTAAAGGCTTTCGGGAACATCAGGGAGCATTTGTTGCACACCTTTAAGATAGGCCTAGACCCTGGAAATCAAATGCAGATATGCAGATATTGTGCAGCTCTCCGACTAACAGTTTGAAGCCTGTAGTTTTCAGGGAAGACATTTTCCCTGGAACACCGTCTGTAGAAAAATAGATTCTGGAGTGCGTGCAGAGCTCTGGATCCGAATTGAAGGGCTCAGAAAGCAAAGAACTGAGTTCTGCACGCAAAGGTAGGAGCATTGCCAGGCAGACCCTTCCCTGAGGCATTAATGGCCCCGGGGACCCCAACCCCTGGGGCCAGCTAACAAGCAATGTCCCGGAGAGCCCACCCCCGGGATATAGCGGTTTCTCTGTCTGCAACGGAGCAGGTACAGAAACCTGCGTTTACTCTCGCTTCGCCAGAGCATTTTAAAAGCTCGCAGCAAGCAGGAGCAAACACCAAGTGTGTGAAAAATGCTCCAGCTCGCTGGAAGCAGGCTTTTGATCCGTCTCCCTACCAGCACTGAAGCGGGCAGGAAAACAGATCGAAATGTTGCTCCCTCCGGGTGGGAGCAATGTTTACTCCTGCTGCATGTGGGGAGCTGGCTGGGGCCTTGGGGCTTTCCTGCATCTCCTAAAAAGAGTATGGTGGGTGTCATGCGTAGGCACCAACCTTTAAGTGTGAGGGCCCCGGGGGATGGGGTCCTCTGGCTGATAACAGCTCATGGAGGGGGGCCGTGTGCACCCACACCCCTGAAATTCACATCAGGCACTGGGGGATGGGGTCCCCAGGGCAGCAATCGGCCTGTGGAATGGGACCTCATGCCCCTCCTTCCCCTGAAAATACTGTTGGGCACCAGGAATGGGGTCTCGTGGCAGAAATCAGAGGGGGAGTGGGGCCAGGCATGCCCCCTCCCCTTTATTTAAAGGAGTGGCCCTGGAGGATGGGGTCCCCAGGGCCTAACAAGGCTCGGGAGGGAGGCCATTTGGCCCCCCTTTATTTTAAGTAGTGGCGTTGGTGGACCCAGGGCCTAACAAGATTCAGGGAGTGGGGGCCACACAGCAGGCTACCCCTTTAAAATATATCTATGGCCCTGGGGCATGCCCCCCTTCCCCCAAAGGCCATAATAGGTTTGGGTGAAGGGGGGGCACACAGCCTCCCTTTCTTATAAAAAGAAAAAAAAAATTGGCGGATGGGGTCCCGAGGACAGGGCTGCGTGGTTAACCACCACACCGTGCGCAGCCTGCTGTATGTGGGTGATTGGCTGTAGGGCCTGGCCAAAGGCCATGCCCTGCAGCATACTGGGTTGGATTTACGTAGGATAATGGAATACGTTAAAAGAATCCTAGAAATTCACTGACCAAACATCAAAGGTTAAAGTAACGTTCTAGTTAGTTGAAATGTTCAGTAACAATGTTACATTTTGTACTCTAAAAACCACAGAAATTCACCAGTTCTAGTTATCTCAAGTAACTATAACTCGTGCTCTAAAGTAACTATAACTCAGGCCCTCATCATGCACTGCTGATTACCCCACATATTACATCACTCATGACATCTTCTATAACATCATTAATAATACCACTACAACATTTGCAGTGAAATTATTGATGAGAAAACTGCATGATGGGGGCATGAGTTATAGTTACGTTAGAGCATGAGCTATAGTTACTTGAGATAGCTACAACTGGTGACTTTGTGGTTTTTAGAGTTTAAAATGTTACGTTGTTACTGAGCATTTCACCTAATGAAAAACGTTATTTTAACCTTTGCCTTTTTCAGTGAATATATATATATATATATATATACACACATTCATATATATGAACAAGGCAGCAAGAGACTGCTGAAACGCGTTGTTTATCGTCACAAAATAAAATTACCGAGTGACCAATACCTTTGGGAGTGCTGGATGATTATTTTCGAAGATGGAATGATCCTATGCGAATATATATATATATATATATATATATATATATATATATATATATATATATATCTATCTCGCCAAAAGTTCCTCTCTGCCAATCATCGGCAGAACCAGCAGGCACGGACCTCAACCACACTCACAGAAAGGCATCAAATCGAAGTCTCGTGGAGAAAGCAGTGTAGTTTAATGAAAAATAAACCACAGAATTACACAGGCATAGTGCCTGCCATGACGCGTTTCGCTCGTCAAAGCGAGCTTGATCACATGATACGCCTCAATTCCTAGGAAACGCATTTAAAAACCCAAAACGTGCACAATTGACTATTAAAACAACGGTGTCAAGTTAATAAACAAGGAAAACAGACTGGGAGACAACTCGATAGCAGCAGAGTATTAAATGTAAATATAGACCTTGATACATAATTCTTCACAATAGCAGATCATAGACCTATGAGCAGAATATAAATACTATATAAATATAAATATCAGACAGTGCTGTAATACTAAAAATAATAATAAATACATAAAGCTCGGTCACAATTAAAAAATTGCAAGTGCATTGTATAAATATGAACAATGAAATAAATTCTCGCTTAGTCTTACTAAAGTCTAATTCTATACAAATAAATATCATACTGAGTGTGCAAATAGGCAATTAATAAACATAGTAAATATGAATATTAGGTTAAAAATGGCTAACGGGAAATAGAGTGAGCCTAGACCACCACACAAATGGGTCCATCTTATATCTGTGGTAGGACTGAATATAAATAAATCCTGACGCTCACTATAGCCTGTAATAAAACAACGCGCAGTAGCAGAGTACTGTACAATGCAAGTGCCAAACACTATATAGCATACAGCAACTAGTAAATAAAAGTAGTTGCTGCTGAGAACAATTATCATATTCCCGAACTGACGCCATCTAGCCATATGTCTATTTGATGAAAATGCCATATCCAGTCTGTAAACTGAAAACATAGTGCAAAATGTGACTAAAAAGTGCAAAATAGTGCTGTGCAATTTACAATCTCGATAGCAGCATAAAACAAATCACTTAAGCCTAAATGATTTATAAAGTGCAAGTGCCAAAGATATTATATAGTTCACAGAAAACCCATAAAAACATTATTGAATCTTGATTGACGTAGGAAAGAGCATTAAAACCCGCTAAAATTCAGTATGGCTGTGGGGAAGACTTTAGACGCACTCAATCGCAATTCAGAGGTTTATCAACCTGCCACAAAGGGGAGGAAATAGATAGATATTTCAGAAAAGATTCAGAAAGGATGTTTAAGATTGTCGTCCAACTAGAGGAAATTGTGCAAATCCTCACTCATATTCAAGCCATTAGGCATACGTGTATCGAGAGCTAAGATGAAGTGAGATTCACGTTGACGAAGCAATTTCTCACGGTTCCCACCCCGTCCGGGTATGGGAACAGCTCCCAATACCGTATATTCCAGATCTTTTAACTTATTGTGATGTACTAATTTAAAATGCCTAGCGACTGGATAGTTAGAGTCAGCATTTACTATTGCCCGCACATGCTGTAGAATACGTTTATGCACAGGGAGTTTAGTACTCCCTATGTACTCTAAACCACAGCTGCATCTAAGTTTGTAAATGGCAAATTCTGTTCGACAGGTAAGATGTTCCTTGATTTCTATTTCCTTCTCACTGAAAGCTGTCATATAGTGGGTTGCATTTGTTGCAAAAGTGCAGGCACGGCATGAATTACATTTGTAAAAACCCATTTTTTTAAGCCAAGTGCTTTTTTGTATTACTTCCGGCATAGGCTTCACTAAGGCATCCCTCATAGAGGGTGCCCTTCTAAATGTAATGGAAGACAGAGTGGGCAGGATGGGACCCAGAGTGATGTCAGTGAGTATTATAGGCCATTCTGAATAAATAATCCTGCGCAGTTTTTGTTCTTGTTGACTGAAGGTGGTAATCAGTCGAATAGTGTGTTTTTCCTCTTGTGGACTTTCATTCGTGGTGCTACTATGTTTAGGCAACAGGAGTACTTCTCTAGATAGATTGTTTGCTTTTGTCAGTGCTTGGATCAAATGAGATCTCTTGTATCCTCGATCCAAAAAACGACAAAATGCTTCCTGCTGACATTCATTAGAGACTTTATCCAGACTACAAATTCTGCGAATCCGCACAAATTCGCCGTATGGTATGCTCTTGATCAGATGGCGTGGGTGTGAACTATCAGCGTGTAAGATAGAGTTACCCGCAGTGGATTTGCGGTGAAGCTTAGTATGTATTTTCTCTTCACTGATCTATACTAAAACATCAAGAAACTCTACACTTTCATTGTCAATTTTCACAGTAAATTTCAAATTGAGTTCGTTGGAGTTGATAGTTTCAACAAACTCCATTGCTGCCTCCTTAGTACCGTTCCAGATTAGATAAACATCATCGATGTAACGCCAATAATGTACAATGTGCCTGTACCAGTCTGTGTGTGGTCATGAGGACACACCTCTCCCACCAGCCAACATGCAAACATGCATAGCTGGGGGAGAAGCATGCCCCCATAGCCACACCCCTCAACTGCTGGTATATATCCTGATGAAATACCCAAAAATTATTTAACAAGCACAATTCAATCATTTCCAAAAGCATACAGTTGTGGTCTTTCATGTTAATGTCTCTGTTCTCGAAAAAGTACTTAGTAGCAGCTATACCATTCACGTGGTTATTACTAGTGTATAACGACTATGTCCATAACCACTAAAAAGTAGTTAGGTTGCCATTCCACGTCATTAATCTTTAATAAAAAGTCTGTGGTGTCCTTTATATATGATGGCAACGTTTTTACATGTGGCTGCAGGAAAAAGTCAACATATTTTGATAAATTCTCACTCGTACTTTTCTGGGCAGAAATGATTGGACGTCCTGGTATAGGTGTAATTTTTTTATGAACTTTCGGCAGAAAGTCCAACATAGGAGTCACTGGATGTTCCACATTTAGGAAATTAAATTCATTTTTAGTCAATAAACCATTTCTTTTCCAATGATGAAGTCGTTTGCGCAACACATCATGAGCTGTTCGCATTTCCAGTTTAGTTGATTTTTATAACAACTTCCATCAGATAAATGGTGCTCAGCTTCCGCCATATATTGACTTCTTGACCACAACACTGTGTTACCACCTTTATCAGACTTATTTATAATTAGGTCATGATTCTGTTGGAGTTTTTAATCAGAACATGATATTGGATGTTTCTGTAATTAATCCGTTGACGAGTCGCTAGCACAGTTCTATTCAAACTTTTCAATTCAGCAATGACTGTCACTAAAAACATCCACTGCATCCTTCGGCATCATAGGAAGAAATATAGATGCAGGACGAAATTGGCTTGGTGCAGCCTTGTTAGTAATGATACCCAAAGCGGTTGATGTAAGTTGTGAACCTGTATTGGGAGTCTCTGAAGATAATGAATGTAATAGCTGTAAATTAGGTATATCTTTAACTTGAAGAGTCCCATCCATGATAGCAG